>JBAMJV010003289.1:0-164381 GCA_037951105.1 Echinarachnius parma
AACATCTTTTGTAAATTTTGAAAAGTGTAAGCATTTTTTTGTTTTCAACGGCTGGTTCAAAATTATTAAATTATTGTGGGGCCCCACAATAATTACAAATGGTTATATTTATGGATATTTCAGCAGTCTCTGAACCGATTTTGATCAAATAAAGTTTATTATGTCTTTAAAATGTATGCTCGTCATTTCGACCATCTTTGGCGGGGGAGCAAAGATCAACCCAGCAGGTGGGTGGAGGGTGGGGGTGGTGGTGGGGGACACAAAATATTTTTTTAACTGAATGGCACCTAATTCGTCATCGGACATTGTGTGCACGCACCTAACGCACTCGGTTAGTACTTTGGCCAAACAAAATATAATTCGTAAATCAATGGAGCCGCGAGCTATCGAATCTGGCAGATTCTTCTTCAGGCGAACGAATGACACTAACTGAACTAAACATAGAATTATAAACATGCACCGGTAGGAGGAAAGTGCAGCCAGCAACAAGCTGGAGTGAACAAGAACAAAAGAATGGGGAGAAAACAATGGAGGAGGTGTGCATGCAGTAGCAGGCTGGAGTAGACAGGAACAAAAGAAAAAGTGCTGATGAGGGCTACTGGGGATTATATAATAAAAATAAAATAAATAAATTAAAAATAAATTAAAATATAATTCGCTCGAATTCGAGATGAGGGGGTGCAGCCCATTTTATCATTTCACTTTTAATATTATTTTACCCCTGTGCCCCTGGCAATTTTGCAAGTAGGTACTTGTTCCCTTATCATTCTCGCCAATGTAGATATTTCATTCTCCTTCCTGCTCTTGCCTTACCAACACCACACACTCAAAACACACTTTCATTTGCCCTCTCAACAACGGCAAAATGCATTAGCTCCATATACAGTTCATTTTCAAATCAGCCTGCATTCGTCCCAATAGAAGTAGAAAGATAAACATTCACGCATCTGTATTTTGTTATCAATTGGGTTTATAAAAACACATACAGTGGCCCCGACAACCAAAAGTATTTTTTCATGAGAATCCAACTTTTTTTTTCTTTTGTACGAAAAATAAAACCTAACTCCGTAATCACCATTGGGAACACCCCTACAAAATTGCCAGAATGCTGTCCACATTGACACAAAAAGCGCAGGTGGCAGATTGCTTTTTTCCTGTACAGATGAATGCCAGGTTCGTCTGCATGCAATGGCCAATGAAATAATTTGGTCACGCATCTGAAATCGCGATATTTTCAGGGACAGGGCTTAGAAAGTCACATAAGGCTTTTAAAGTGGTGAAAATATGTCACTTTCTGTTAAGTTTTGTATTTTGTTAAATACCATCCATGCTGGAATATTGAACACAAAATATGTTTAAAATAGTAAGGAAATATATTTCTTATACCAGCTAGGCCACTTAAAAATATACCAAACTGAACAATATACAACAAAATATAGGGTCAACTTCACAATTCTCTGTAAACATATATATACACAATGAACATTTTTATTACATATGGAACTAATGTACAAGGAAATATCACTGGAATGTACATGACAAATAATTAAAACATATGTAAATATCATAGATATATTGAAAGCAATTTTTGTACACATACTATACATAAGAAAATCAATATCTGTGTCAAACTGTCAAGACCATAATCCAAACTCCCTTTCATGGTATGCTTTTACACAATATAATCTGGTATGTTCTATACTTACAAAATGCCATTGTTCTGGGTCCATTCATCCAATTCAACCAAGGATAAGCTAACTGTTTGACGTACTCTGGTAGAATACTAATGCAGAGTATATTTGTGCAATAAACTTGTAAGGGCCCTGTTGCAGAAAGAGTACAGCGTTCAATCGAATGTAAGTTACAATTAATTGTAAAAGTCAGACAATTTGGCGCGTTTCAAACCAATCATTTGCGCGTTTAGAACATGAACTGACTTAAAATCAATTATAACTTACAATCGATTGTATCTCTTTCTGCAACGGGGCCCATGCATACAATCACAATGAACTGTATTTACATTTTTGTCTAGACAGAATTGTCAAAACCCTCTTAGTTTAGACTGCATGCTATAACAGCTTTCTTAATGAGTATGATCAAGTTGCTAGCTTCTTAAACATTTATTGAATACTTGCAGTTATAATTCCTTGCATGGTACTGGTAGTCATACCTCAATATAATATGTTTTGCTCTAAATAAAAAGGATTAATATTACTATTATTTCTAGTGTAATAATAGTTAAAAATAAATATATTATCTTGGGGCATTTTTCTAAATATTAATTTAGCAAGCCTCCATTCATTGACAAGGGACAACAAATTTGTAACATGTTCTTTGCCTCAACAGCTGCATCCTCAACAGCTTGTTATTGAACGGGTTGGGACCTGCCAGCAGGCATGCATGTGAGTACCATTGAAGAAGTAGTCCCATTTCTTAGTATCTTTACATCATTGGCTTGAAGGTTGCGGATGACTGCTTCAGACCAGATTTTCTGTAAAGATATCAACAGAAAAAGAAAATATAATGCAACATTTAATAACGGGGCACAAAAGAACATATAATGTATATATCACTAATTGAAGAATATATTTATTATAATCGTTATAATGTGTCAGTAGTGTTACAAAAATAATCCTGTGATGAAGTAAACTTGAATTCTGTAGACTTATTCTGCCAATGTTCTAAACGAGAACAAATTACATGCTAACATCATGGATGTCTACCAACAAAGAATATAATTGGCTGAGTAAGTTAACTTTAAGCTCTACAATCTTGACATGTTGCAAACAATTTGATTTTGTGTAACATACATTTTCCATAGACACCCAGCCCAAAATATATCAGTGCTTAGTGCTCGATGGGTAAAACATCTGTATAGTAGTTTGAATTATGACAAAATAAAATTATTTGTTTTCCACATATAACTTTAATAATTCTAACATTTGTACAATCATAACATCTTTCCTATCTCTTTTAAGTCAGTTGGCTGCTGTCTATGGACTAAACATGAAAGAGATATCTCTGGCTTGATGTAATTCGATAAATAACTTTATTAGATTGACAATAGCTAGACAAGAGAAATATGTCATTGCAATACACTGAAACCTCTATAACAAACATGTTGGGTCCATTGATTTACCTCGTTATATATCAGGGCTTAAAAAACATCAAAATACAGTCATAGAACTTGGACCTGTGAAATTACCTCTCTATATCAGGTACCTCATTATAACAGAGCTATTTATTTAGATGTTTCCACTGTTGCGAGCCATATAATCTATGGAGAAATAATGGCAGTTTGAGAAATTACATGTGACAGATATTGAAAGTCAAGCTGTCCAATAGGACAGACTCGTCAATTACAAACAAGAACTAATATGGAGAGAAAAAAGAGAGATAAATCCAACGTACACTTCTCTCTGAAATGATGTCCTCTGTCACTTTTCCGTGTTCCACTCCAGCGGGGTTCTCTTCAAGTTCTGGCATCCCATTTGTATTCATGGCTACAAATATAAAGCAGAAAATAACTACATTCAGATAATGAGAGAGAAACACTGGTTTGTAAGGCATGGTAGGTTTCCTCAATTTAGCTCACCTTGTTCTAGACCAGCCTAGAATTAGGTCAACATAAATTGAGACAATTCACTATTCATGTACCACAGTTCTTAAAATACACATGGAAAAGAGGAGATCAGAAGAGAGCCATTATAAACGAAAATGGAGTAATTTCTTTTAAAGGGATCTAGTAACTTTGTTGACATGTGCAAAAAGTGATGAAGGGTTGATGCAATGTATATTGTTGTTATCTCATATGTCCACAGGGTATTGTGTGAAAATTTCAAATGGACATTGCATGGCCAAGTAATGAGCGAAAATGCAATTTTAGTGATATTCACTAACTCACTGCACTCACTTTGTACACGGTTTCAAAACTCCACCCGAGTTTTTCTTATCTGAATACTTCAATCGTACATATCTTTGTAACAAAAGGGAAATTTGAAAAACCGAAACCGGTCCCATGATTTTATTGTTAATACGAATACAACAAGGTATGAGGGAACCGCTAGAATTAAAATTTTATTTTGAGGATTTGGACTATGTTACTAAGTCCCTTTAAAATATGGCTCTTTTTAAAATACAATAATAACCTGGGCTGTAGTCAAGTCCACAAGTTACGAGTCCGAGTCCCCAACAAAAATAGCATTTGTTTTATATCGTGACTCGGCTCCGAGTCCGAGTCACAAGAGCATCAAAAGCTGGACTCGACGACAGCACTGATATTAGTTACATGTGACAGCAGTGATAGATAATTGATAAAATGAATTCAAACTGGATTCTCCTAAGAATATGGCTTTGTTAATAACATATATGTTTTTGTTCTGTCAATGCTTTTATTGGCTCTTATGCTGAGTCCATTTGAGAAATGTTTGCCATTTGTATTAACCCAATTTTGTTTTTTCTTTAAATGTACAGGGTTCTAATTCTAAATTCAGCATTGTCAACTCAAACTTAACTGCCCTCTACACTGCTTTGGGACCCACACCTGGCCAGTTTGACAGCAGCTAACCAGCTTTGCTCTTTCACACTGATTTAAAACTTGAGGCATGACAAAAACTACCTTCTCTGTACTGCTCAAGAGTGATGTACCCTTTCTTTGTCGGGTCAAGCATGCCGAAGACGGAATCAATGTTTGTGTCATCAAACAGGCAGGGATAGTTCATCTGAGTTGTTCTCCCTTCCTTCAACTTCGTGATGTAGTCGATCATAAATGTCTTCGGATTATCTAAAAGTATAAAAAGGGAGGACAACCAATTATGAAATCATTATATTATATATAATGGAGAATTCACAATTTATATTCAACATTGTAGTTTAGGACTCAATAGAAACCATTTACTACATTACATAAATTAATTTTCAGTAGTGCCTAGTCGAAAAATTTAATAAACATTTAGACGTTTTAAAGGGAGTGTCCGCCTTTTACAAATCATCTGAACAGTTTCCAGTAGACGGACGAGGATGAATGTAACACACAAACAAATTTCAGATCGAACAACCCTGTAATTTGGATTCTACAAATGAAAAACGAATGTGTAGAAATCATCCTTTCATCAAACTATATATCGGCCAATAAATGTGTTTAACTGATTTAGCATAATATTACAAAAATATTGTACTAATTCTTGTTAAGGAATTGTGAAGCCGACATTTCTAAAGGTATGCCACGGAAAAGGTCTCGAAAGTGAAGAATAAACAATCACATGTAGTCAGTTTTAGCGAGTATTAGTTATTTTGTGTAGTACTCGCTTACGCCTTTGTTCGATCACAATCTGTGCGCGTGTCACGTAGGGGTCACACACAGCAATGGGGTGCTCCTCGGAATGCGCGGATTCCGCAGCTATCGTGAGCAAAATTTTGCACGGTTGAATACTTGCATAATGCACAATTAAATAGTTACGTCGCGTTATTTATTTTGAGGTCTAAGTAAAGTAAACTCCACGAAAAAGAGATTTCAAGCCCTAAATTTTTCAGGCAAGCTGTTTAAATGACATTTTTCCTTCAAATAACATCACAACTTTTGAATTTGGCTTTCAAAAGGCGAAACGCTATATTTAAATATACGTTAAAAAAATAAATAAACAAAATGACAAAATGCTTATTGCAGAGTCAGAGACCAGAGGCAGAGTCAGACTCAGAGCACATCTACTAAGTAAATATGGTCCAATCAGTTGGATGACACAGAGTGTCAGACAGAGACAGAGTGCAAACGATAAATCAGGTAACATTTTGTAAAATAACAGCATTGAAATTGATCTCCATTCTGATATGAATGCTTCCATTAATTCCATGCCACACGATCATCTCATCTCAATTCAGATCGGTGAGGTAACACCCACTTGTTATTGTATTAATTTGCCCCATTTCATTTTCAACATTTCAGCTCGAGCTCGACAGACACACATACCACCACACACCAAAATGAACACATGGGACTGCGCAGTAACTTACCCGGTCTGTGAAAAACAAGCTGACTCGTGACATTGTGAAAGAGCTCGGGTATCCTATTCGAATCAAGGTATTCATTCGCTTCTCCTTCCTTTGGAGTTGTCATTTTGATCGATTATCTTCTTACTTTGATGATAAATCGGCACTTTGGATAGGGATAAAATATGCGGCCGTCTCCTATTTTGTGTTGTTTATAATCGTTGTCATGTAACAAATTCGCAAAAGAGGGCGCTATACAACAATTTGTTTTGTGGATTTGGACAACGTTATAACCCTATCCTAGATCATCGATATCGGTGCCCTAGATCCCATCATAATATATATTCAGGGCTTTTTCATAACAAAAAAACAGGCGTTAACACAAGAGGTCGCCCTCCAGACACATTGAATTTCAACAATATTTTATTAGCAAATGTAAATGTGATGTTTGGTTAAAATTATTATTCAATAGAGAGATAATTAATCAACAACAACAAAATAAACCATTTTGGTAAATTTTCAAACATGTGCAGCAATTAAAATAAATATTTTTAAATTATAGAGTATAGATTAAAGATGTAATCGTTCATGTATGACCTGTCATGATCATTTAAAAATAGCAAGGTCTGTTTAAAAAAATAGCAAACAATAGATGATCACACCATTCTAATGTAATGATAATAAGCATGTCACTTTAAATAGTTGTGTGGATGGGGCAAAAAAATAACTTTTGACATGGTTCAAGGTTAATAAATTGGCCCTGAATCTTACAAAAACCAATTACATTATTTTTCGGACAAGGAACAGGAGATTACCCACAAATTTGCCACCATTAAATATTGATAATGTTATTATATCTCGATTACAAAATGTTAAGTTCCTTGGTGTTTTAATTAATGAATATTTAGACTGGAGTGATCATATTTCCTCAATTTATAAATCTCTTGCGAGAAGTGTTGGCATACTCACAAAACTTAAATTCACTTTGCCTTGTAATGTTTTATATATGTTATATAATAGTATTGTTGTGCCACATTTAAATTATTGTAATTACATATGGGGTAATACATACAAAAGCCATCTTACTAAAATATACACTATACAAAAGAAAGCAGTAAGAACTATATCAAAATCTTCTTGGCGTTGCCCTAGCACACCTCTCTTTAGACAGTTGAATATTTTACCAATATATGAATTGATTGCTTTTAATACTTTAATATTTATGTATTGTGTACACTTTAGATTATTACCAGCAAAATATTGTAATATGTTTTTTGCGAACTCAGAACTTCATTCATATAATACACGGCAAAGTCACCATTTTCATCAACCAAAATTTCGATTAACTTCCTCATTGAATTCTATAAGTTATACTGGTGTAAAAGAGTGGAATATGCTAGAAGACTCTATCAAATCCAGCACAACAATCACTAAATTTAAAAAACAATGCCGTACGTACCTTTTGAAATCCATGCCGCATTTATGAAAGGAGTTTGTAGTATCTTCTCGTTTTTCCTTTGTAACATACTAAATTTATACATACATGTATCATTTTATGTACTATATTGATTATTAATTTTGATATATTTAGGTGTGCATTTTTATGCAAATGTTCAAATAGGGTTTTGTGTGTGTGTGTGTGTGTGTGTGTGTGTGTGTGTGTGTGTGTGTGTGTGTGTGTGTGTGTGTGTGTGTGTGTGTGTGTGTGTGTGTGTGTGTGCGTGTGTATCTGCGATATCTGTATGAGTTATATTTTGTATGCTTTATTTTATATGTATATTTAAGGGCCATTTCTCCACAAGCCTTGCTTTCTTAATGGTCCGAACCATAGAACAATCATTACGTATTATGTCTTAATGTTGCAATTTGTTGTATTGTTTTTTATCATGTTTATGGTTGAATAAATGAAATGAAATGAAATGAAAATTAGTTAGACTTTCTGTTAAAATAGGGCCTGGTTATGAGAACATCAACATGCTGGTCTGTCTTTTAGGCATGAAGCTTTTCTGTTGTATGTGTCCCCTGCAGAATTAGTGAACCAGAGTTACCAGGATAGAGACCGCACAACAGGTTGATCAAGGGTGACATCGCTTACGGTCAAGTTCTTGAGAAGGATTCATTCTAAGTTTCATGCTGAAAAAGGGGCACATACTGTGGTTTCAAAAAAAAAAAAAAAAACATGTTTGCAAAATTAAAACCTAAAACTGGCGTCTAAATTTGTCTCAATTTTTATTTTTTATTGAGATGAAAATAAAACAATATCACATTTGTATAATCACATTTTGTATACTACTACTACTACTACTACTACTACTACTACTACTACTACTACTACTACTACTACTACTACTACTACTACTACTACTACTACTACTACTACTACTATTACTACTACTACTACTACTACTACTACTACTACTACTACTACTACTACTACTACTACTACTACTACTACTACTACTACTACTATACTACTACTACTACTACTACCACTACTACTACTACTACTACTACTACTACTACTACTACTACTACTACTACTACTACTACTACTACTACTACTACTACTACTACTACTACTACTACTACTACTACTACTACTACTAGTAGTAATAATAATAATAATAATAAATCATTTATAGAGCGCGGAAACTATGTATATATATTCTACCGCGCATATTAATATAGTATATTAGTAGTAGTTGTAGTAGTAGTAGTAGTAGTAGTAGTAGTAGTAGTAGTAGTAGTAGTAGTAGTAGTAGTAGTAGTAGTAGTAGTAGTAATAATAATAATAATAATAATAATAATAATAATAATAATAATAATAATAATAATAATAATAATAATAATAATAATAATAATAATAATAATAATAATAATAATAATAATAATAATAATAATAATAATAATAATAATAATAATAATAATAATAATAATAATAATAATAATAATAATAATAATAATAATAACGTTAGAACCATCCTTAGGGCGAATGCTATAAAAATCGACCTTAGGGGGAATTTAAGAAATTTGCTGATTTAAGACAATTAACCATCATATTTCCATATGTTCTTCATGAATTAGATACTATTTGATTATATGCACAATTCTGAAATATTTGTTTGAGATTCAGAATGAACATAACAAACATAATTATTTTGGTTGCTTGAAAAATTCCCCTTAAGGAAAACCAAGCACTAGGAAGACGTTAAGGGGAATGTTTATATTTCCCCTTAAGGAAAACCAAGCACTAGGCCGATCGTTAAGGGGAATAATGTTTATATTTCCCCTTAAGGAAAACCAAGCACTATCTTTAAGGGGAATGTTTATATATCATCAAGGAAATGCTCTAAACAACGTCTTAACACCATCTTCAATGGCCTGGTTGGAGCAAGGAGTTATGAGTTAGCTTGGTTGGAGCATCTACGGTAACGAATATCATGAATCTTGATTTTTAAGCTGAATAATGAACTGAATAATGACACCGACTAGCTGCCAGCCGACCTACGTAGTCCCACACACTACATCGTGAGTTAGTACGTACATGTATATGCAATACAATACGTTGATCACGCAAAGTGCATGTTTTTTCAGTTGACTCGTATGATATGAATTTACGTCCGTTTGCATTTGAATAAACTTTTAATATTGATCATCATGGCCGACACTGTTAATGTGACAACAAATCTTGACGATTCTTACGATGTTGAAACTGAAATCATGAATACACCTGCAAGTGCAAACACAAGAACATCAAAACGAACTGCATCTGCATCCACAAGCCAGAAGATTAAAGGGAAAAAGTCTTCAAAAAAACAACCCTCAAGCCAAAAGAAATCAGACAAGTCAAAACCAAGCTTGAACTGTGCGCAGTCTGATTTCTCGGGGTTTTATAAAACAACTACTACAGGATACTGACTTCACAAATCTACTACAGAATTGTGTAGCAAAGATTGTCGCAAACACAATCGTTGAAGTGAAGGAACATCTCTCTAAACGCATCTTAGAAACCGAAAATAGACTTGAAAATCATGATGGAATTCTACTAACCATGCAGAACTCACTAGATGAGAAAGCCCAAGAAGTGAAAGCCTTGTCAAAATCAGTCGGCGAGATGAAAGACCACATCGATGCCATGCAGAACACGTTACATGATGCAGAACAACATAATCGACGGAACTCCATCAGGCTGTAACTATGGGGTTCCAGAAGCGGTCGGAGAAAACACTGACCGAGCTGTCATCCAAGCGCTCAATTCAAACCTTCCCTGCTCACTCTCGCCGGATGACATCGAAAGCAGCCATAGATCGGGGAAGCCTCGTGTCTCGGGTCCTGGAAGTGGAAACAAGACATCTAAGCCGAGACCCATTCTCATCAAGCTGTGCTCCTACAAGAAAAAAAATCGAAATCATGAAAATGAAGAGAAATCTGAAGAGAACCGGCCTATCTGTACATGAAGACCTTACTAGCAGGATTGTATACAATAAATTGATACATTTTGTTGATAAACACAATATTTTATACAGTAAACAATTTGGATTTAGAAAAGGATATAGTACTAATCATGCCCTCATTGATTTTACAGATAAACTTGCCAAAGCCTTTGAGCAAAAAGAAACAGTTATAGGACTTTTTTTAGATTTGTCAAAGGCATTTGATTGTATTGATCATTCTATTTTATTACAAAAACTTAATTTTTACGGAATAAGAGGTATCGCATTAAAATGGTTTCAAAGTTATTTAAGTAATAGGACACAGTATGTATGTATAGATGGTCATAATTCACAGTATAGAAATATTTCTGTTGGTGTACCTCAGGGATCTAACCTGGGACCTCTTTTGTTTTTGCTTTATGTTAATGATTTGCAATATGTAAGTGATGTTTTATCTGTACTTTTGTTTGCTGATGATACTAGCCTATATGTGTCGGGTAAAGATTTAGAACATTTAAATGATGTAATTAATGTAGAAATGGGTAAAGTGCAATCATGGTTTATAGCTAATAGACTCCAAATTAATTACAGTAAAACATGTTATATAATATTTAGACCACATCATTTAGATATTAATGAAGATTTGATAAATATTCAATTAAATGGGGTTGTAATAAAGCAAGTAAAATGTACTAAATTTCTTGGTGTATTTATAGATGAAAAATTAAGTTGGAATGAGCATATTAGTTATATTTCTTTAAATATTTCGAGAATAGTTGGAGTATTAAATAATTTGAAATATATTTTGCCTTTGCGAATTTTAGTGAATATATATAATAGTATGGTTTTATCACATTTAAGTTATTGTAATATTGTATGGGGCAATTGCTCATTTTATTTATTGAATAGATTGTTTTTATTACAGAAAAGGGCTGTCCGTGCGATTACTAAATCACATTATTTAGCACATACACATGATTTATTTTTGAAATTGAAAATATTAAATGTATATGACATAAATAAATTGCAGACTGCATGTTTTATGTATTCATATTTCAAAAAATTATTACCTCCCCTTTTTGATGGATATTTTAAATATAATAGGGATGTAAATGTGTATAAAACAAGGAACTCACATAAAATATATACTCCGTTCTGTAAATATAAATTTTCTAGATCAATTATTAGTTATCAAGGTGCGATAGTGTGGAATGATTTGCCTGATGAACTCGAACAGTGTCCAACTCTAGGTAATTTTAAAAGGAAGTATAAAGGATTATTGAATTATACGTTATTACAATAGATCCATAATTTAAACGTCTGCTTTTTACGTGTGTTTTTGTAATTAATTTTGATATTTATTTCAATAAGTTGTAGTTTAAAAAAGGGAAAAGGCCTTGACAGGCCAATGGCCTTTGCCTTTCCCTCACATCCTCTACGGCTTATTATTATGATTTTATCATGTCCTTGTATAGCTGTGTGTAGATGTTTTAGATGTTTGTTTATACTCTTGAATACTGTTTTCTATACTGTTCCCTATGTATATATATTTTGATGTATATTTTGATGTATTTTTAATGTGATGTGAAATAAACTGAACTTGAACAGTTGAACTTGAGAATAATTTCATATTTCCCCTCTTAGTGAAAAGTGACCATAAGGGGAATAATAAGTTCATATTTCCCCTCTTAGTGAAAAGTGACCATAATGCCCGGCGCAGACAGAGCCGACTCGACTGGTTGTCATTCCGATCGGCTCAGTTTTCAGTGCCTCGCGACACATATTTTGCCAGTCGAGAGACAGTCGGATGCCAGTTGGGGCCGATTCAACACGATAAATCTGCTCCGACCGACCGGGCCCAACTCTAGCCTGATTAAAACCAGTCGGATCGGGTGGAGTCGGCTCTGTCTGCGCCAGGCTTAAGGGGAATAATAAGTTCATATTTCCCCTCTTAGTGACAATAATGCATGTTTATATTTCAATTATATTGTAATATTTATAGTATGTATGTTTTGAAGTTCAATGTACACTGATCCTTTCAGCACTGCTGCTGATCAGTTTGAAATGTATACCAAAATAAATAAATTAATAAATATTTCCCTCTATAGTGACAATGCATCTCATATTTCCCCTTCGATCATGACAGGGAGAACAATAAGTAGGCCTACACTTGGCATTTAGTTCAAGTTCAAGTTCAATACAACATATATTTCCAAATATTTTCAGTAACAAACATTAACAAAACAATATAATTGGAGGTGAACATCTCTAAAAGCACAGCTTGAATAGAGAGCACCTAATTAAAAAACATTATCAAGAACCTTATAGGTTTTTAAAATCATCACTTTATTAGTCAAATTTCGTCAACAAAATAAAAAGAAATACATAACCCAGGACACTGGCATATAATTGCCAGCGCAGGGCAGTAAAATAGTATAATGAACAACATTAAAATTAAATTATTGAGAATCATATTTCAACATAGTATATAATTTGGATAAATAATTCAGCGTAATAGTAAGTAAGTGTAATGGAAAGTAAAATATAATATAATATATATATCTAATAATAGCTCCAGATAATAGTAATAATAATTTAAGTGCGATATCAAGTACATTGTAATCTGCCAGTTCCTAGGTGACATTAGAATGCAATTATTTAAATTCATATTTCAATAGTAACATAGTATATAATTTGAATAAATAATTCAGCGTAATAGTAAGAAAGTGTAATAGAAAATCAAATATAATAACTTTTTAGAGAATATCAAAATAGAATAATTCAGAGTAATGTATCAAATAATCAATAAGTCAAGATAATAATAAAGATAATTTAAGTGCACTAGCAAGTATACTGTGGCTAACAATGTGATCTGGACCTTCACAAGCTAGCATATACCAGAACCCTACCGCGGAAAGGGACGCAGCCAATTATAATCCACAGATCTCGCGTTCAAAAATGTGCAAATCTAATTGGACAGAACGCGCACAACTGGGTAACTGACAAAAACATCACAAAAGGGTTCTGAATTATGTACCAAAAGAAAGAGAAAAGTATACTGCAAAATATGAGCCCTCATTTGTCACAGTTAAATGTTGCGACGGCTCATACATTGTAGGAATTATTTTAGGCAAAATAATCTGAGAATTCTCAAATTGGCAACATAAACAGATTGAAGATCATTATTTTAGGTGCAAATTGGCAACGTTTTAGATTGGAAAGGATTGCCAAATGTGCATATTTTTATTTTGTCTACACAAAACATCAAGTTTCTTCTATTGCCAATTTGATGATACAATAGAGATTTATTTCCTTTTAGAAATAAATATGTGGTCTTCGTTCTCAATGGGTTAAAGGGGAATCCATCGCTGAGTACAAATGTACCTATTATGACAGTCGTTTTCTAATTTGTTGGTCTGTAAGATTTCACTCAGAAATGTTCGAGAAAAGGAATAAATCCCCTTTTTCCCAAAGTCTAAGTTACAAATCAAGACATAAAGAGTTTTTATCTTAACCAAAATTTACTTGATTTATTTGGTTATTAAGTGGGATTATTTTGTATGATTGCCTGCACTCTCTCATATTAAAACTACATGTACTTGCAAAACTCCCAGCTTCCTTCACCAACAAAATGCTTTAAATATCTCAACGCAAAAGACTAATAATCGACTTCTTTACTTATAGACAAGTGGCTATCTAAAATTAATGTAATACATGTATTACAGAGTGTATTAATACATGTATTACAGAATGTATCAATACATGTATTACAGACTGTTTCAGTAAGTATACCACACAACTGAAATGTAAATGAACAAGTAATAATCACATGTTCCCGATTTAAATCAGAAATTGGTGAGCAATGCTCTTTAACAAACATGGTATATCAAAATTTTGTGGTTCTTTTAACTTGTAGAAAGAGATCAAATCGTTCATCAGAACGTTCTCCAGCATTTTCAATGAAATTATGCCTCATAACTGCTTTCCAGTTTAGGGGTATTGCAGAAATTAATGAGTAGTATTGAATATAGGGAACTTATCCGAACCTGTTCATCATAACTTAAGAACGAGCCATTAGCATTGTATATATCTCTCAAAACAATTACACCATTTTCAAACAAATTTCTCATGAAGATATAGAGGAAAATTTAGATGGGCAAATCACTTGGAACACTCGGTTTTCATTGATTTACAAATCATCCATTGATAACAGCTTAAAGGGGACCACCAGGCAAAGAACAACACATTATTATATGTTTTGGTACCGTTTTGTGATATCAAATAGATACCCAACATTTTGCAAGGGGTTGTGTAATTCATAAACAAAGCAATTAATTTCCACCACTTACGGAACCACTGCTATTTACTGGTTCCATACGGGCCAACCATTTGCGAGTGCGCTAATGCAGCTATTCATTATATGTTTTGGTACCGTTTTGTGATATCAAATAGATACCCAACATTTTGCAAGGGGTTGTGTAATTCATAAACAAAGCAATTAATTTCCACCACTTACAGAACCACTGCTATTTACTGGTTCCATACGGGCCAACCATTTGCGAGTGCGCTAATGCAGCTATTCACGCATAGTTTGTAAACGATAGATTCCCGGGCGATTCATTCGCTCTGCACACGTTGCAATTCACCGCACACATAGCAGTCTGCGTAATTCAGACCGCATGAACGCATGCTTTAGAATGGTGATGCGTTTCCAAGTATTTTTTTTTCTTCTGGAAACATATTTTTGTGAACTTGTTGATGTAATGGAATACTCCAGATGTTACCTATAAATCTTTAATAAGAATATGATTTTTGGGTGGTGGTACCCTTTAAGGAACTTTCAATACAAATTTCTTCATAGGATAATCTCAACAAACAAATTTGTATTTAAGATAGGAGTAAAATCGTCCCCAATGTGTAACTGTTGCAACATTCATATTTACAAACAATTACTCATCTTTTTCTTAAATGTGTACCGTAACAGTGATCTCTTTTTGGAAAGACCTGAATGAATGGTTGATAGTTAATAGGATAATGAATGAATATTTCACTCACTCTGATCTATGTTTTGGAGTAGTAATTTCAAAAGACATTTCTCTTATTAAAGGGTACCACCACCCAAAACTAATATTTGTATAATAGAAAGGTAACATCTTTAGTATTCCATTCCATCAACAAGTTCACAAACATATGTTTGCAGAAAAAAGAAAAAAAATGGAAACCGCATCACCATTCTAAAGCATGCGTTTATGCGGTCTGAATTGTGTAGACTACCGCGGGTGCAGCAAGCGAATCGCTCGGAATTATATTGCCTACAAACGTACGCGTGAGTAGAATTGGCGCACTCGCAAACCAGGAACCAGGAAATAGTAGTGGTTCCGTAAGTGGTGGAAATTAATTGCTTTGTTTATGAACTACTCAACCCTTTGCAAAATGTTAGGTATCTATTTGATATCACAAAACGGTACCAAAACATGTAGTAATGTGTTGTTATTTGCCCGGTGGTCCCCTTTAAAGGCATATATGCGTGGGTTAATAGACGCGTGGATCCATCTTGCGCACTTTTACGCACGGTACGTTATCCCCATTTGCTCAGTTATAAGTAGCGATCGCAAACTGTCCCGCTTCCGAATACCCGAGTCAAAAATTCATAAAAAATAGTCGCGTTCGGAATGTTTGTACTAGTCGAATGGAGATCCATCAGAGATGTTTACGAGCGAAAATATCACGTAACACGCTTAACCGCAACCGACTTCAAAGTGCCGCCGTTTGATGCCTAGGTGACAGCGTGAGAAATTTGTTTGCTGCATGCAATTTCATAAGAAGGCCTTTGTTCAGATATTTCGAAGCACCTCTCTTCGATCGATCCAACACAAATCGTGAGTTTACCTCGAGAGATTACGGTGGAGTCGAGTTGGAATTTGCTGACTACCCTTTATAACCCACGCATATATGCCTTTAATATAATTTTACTCCGTGCGAAGAAATATATATACAGAATGTATCAATACATGTATTACAGAATGTTTCAGTAAGTATACCACACAACTGAAATGTAAATGAACAAGTAATAATCACATGTTGCTGATTTAAATCAGAAATTGGTGAGCAATGCTCTTTAACAAACATGGTATATCAAAATGTTGTGGTTCTTTTAACTTGTAGAAAGAGATCAAATCGTTCATCAGAACGTTCTCCAGCATTTTCAATGAAATTATGCCTCATAACTGCTTTCCTGCTTTCCAGTTAAGGGGTATTGCAGAAATTAATGAGTAGTATTGAATATAGGGAACATATCCGAACCTGTTCATCATCATAACTTAAGAACGAGCCATTAGCATTGTATACAGGGTGGCCCAAAAAAAAACGGAACGGGGCACTTCCCGAATTATAGTAACAAATGTATTGTGTCCATCGGATAGGGTGTCTTTTCAAATGAACAACGATACCAAGAACAGTCAATTTGGTCGTGTAGTTTTTGTTTTAGGGCGCTGTGAGTGACACCATGTCAGGTTCTCTTTTTTGTCAATTTTTACCGAGCCAGTGCTTGATAGATCGCACGTACTGCCTTTCATATCGTTCAACGAGGCGCGCCATTGTTAGTGTGCACTCAGCCGTGTGCCGAGCCGAGAGAATCGGCGTGTTCGTTGAATGGTATTACCTCCATCCTTGTATCCTTGGTTGGCTGCGTGTTGATCGGCACCCAGCGGGTAGAGAAGCGGTCGGCGCGTTTCACGATATAACCTGTGATAACGGATCGCTAGGTGGACCAAAACCAGCCTTGTTTTCAGCCAGTACCCTGAACTCGTACTGAGCTCCTTCCTTCAGGTCTTGGACGGTGAACTCGGGGTTGAGGATATTCTGCGTCGTGGCGGGCATCCAGCGGAATCCCATGGCCTCCTTCTTCTCCACGATGTAGTTGGTGATGCGCGCGCCTCCGTCAGATTCTGGAGGGCTCCACTGCAGGGTGATGGTTGTCTTGCAGATGTCCGTGACCTTGGGTGCGGATGGTTTACCAGGAATATCTGGAATATATCAACAGTCAGGTGATTAAGTATTGATGAGTGGGGATATTAAATAGAATTTGGACTACTGAGCTTAAATAATGCAAATTTAAATTGTTTAAAACCATTAGTCACTGAAGCATCCTTGCATATGAGGCAATCCCCATTCACCACACGCTATATACAAATTGCAATATATTTCCAATAATAATAATATTAGCTTGATATAGCGCTTAATATGACGTACTCAGACTTCTCCATGAGTCCGGTGACCGTGAAGATGGCCTCGGTGGTCGGAGTGGAGTTCACCGGCGTCCAGCGAAGGGCAAGTCGCTCCTTCTTCTGGACGAAGTAGCCAGTGATCGGAGAGCCACTGTCTTCTGTTGGTGGTCGCCACTTGAGGGTCACTGAGGTTGCGTTAACGGCAGTGACTTGTGGCTTGCTTGGAGCATGCGGCACATCTGTAAAGTAATTAATTTGTCAAAGTAAAATTAAAATCTGATGTAAATTTGCACAATTACAATGTAATTGACCCTATAAAAAGCATATAATAATACTAATAATAACTATAAATTTATAGCGCGAGCACATCTGTCATTAGACACTTGTGGCGCACAGTAGAGTCGACTAGGGGCACCCTGATGATGTTAACCGCTCATATAGAATTAATGATGACAAAGCAATGATCAGTGATAATATATTTATCTGTTCGTGATACAAAATCAAGCATAGGATTTAATTCAAGGGTTCCATATTTCTTTTTCAAGAACTCTTTCTAACCTTACACAAGACTGATCCATCAATAATTGATGCTTAAATTATACTTTTTCCAACGTGTTCAAGACTTTTTTGGTATACATCTAGCAGGCATAGACCCCAGCCAAAATGTTTTCCGAACCAATGCTGAATGAATAGAACAGTAACCAAAATACTGATAAAGTAAATTCACAAAATATGTGGAGAAGCTTACCGTAAGCAGGCTTGGCCATGTTGGTCGGCAGATTCTCCCCTATTACAGGTGTGTGAGTGAGGCATGGATTGTAGCCCTGTTTACAATCCATGGTTGTCGATGCCCATGTGAGTCAGATGGTAACTGCACATGGCGATGTCAAAGAGGAGGTAGAAGGCGAAGGTGTTCTTTGGATGAGAGGTAGAAAGAGAGTAGTGATGTTTTGCCAAAAGTCAATGTACCTGACATGAAGAGAGCTTGGAACAAAGAGACAGTTATCTGGGCGAAAGTAAACGCTAGGCCAGAGTAAGGAAGTGGTTCCAAGTTGTTTTGTTAACATCGGTCTAGCTTTTCCTCTGAAGTGGATGAGTTACCAAGCTGGTATCGATGGTTTGTTGTACATGCATGGCTAGTCTGATGTTCAGACTGTGAAGCGAGTCCCTACAAGCTCATCCCATCCAGTTATGTCCTGAGGTTGCACAGCAGTGGCCAGTATCTGCAGATGAAGAAAAAATAAACAAAATAGTGCCCATTAAATGCAATCAGCAGACAAAGGAAAGAGCGAGCTCAACATTTTGCATGTTAACTATGCAATTCATAAAGATATCACCCTGCCGCTTTATTAATTTTAGTCTAGCATATCTTGGAAGACTGTATGGAATGATCAAGTAAACTGCTAATGACCTTGGATATTATCCAAGAAATTGCTCATTATCATAATCTCCTACAGTTCACAATATTTTTTTTATAGAATAAATAATTTGTGGACACTTGTCAATGATTGTTTTAACTAAAAATAATTATTATTAAACAAAATAACAAACAAGCTACAAAATAAAAAATTTAACAACAGAAAAAGCAAATAAGGAACAGGGTTGTATAAAGTGAATGATAATCTTTGTTAAATTCAACTAAATTCAACTAGGACTTTCAAATTTACCTCGTTATAAACGGCCAAATTAATAACAAACATTTAAATGAACGTCTGGGACTAGGCAATAGAGAACATGTATTTGTACATGTTCAGCATAGCATTTTAATCCTGTTATCTGACACAAATTCTGAGCTTATAGAATAAAATCGTGTATTGTATTAGGGCAATTCCAAGCAAACATTGACATAACCACTGAATTTTCAAATTCGTTGTACCATAACAAATTTGGTATCAAATGAAAGCTAAAAGATTGAACTTTCCAAAAATGCATTTTGTTTTTGAAAAAAAAAATTGTAAACTATTATTTTATTGTTAATATATAGCATAAATTAATTTTCAGTTATTTTCACAAAACATTCCATTAAATAGTAAGCATAAAAGAACTGCGAAAAGGAGTTTTCATAAAATTTTATTTCAGTGTTGATAGGATCATTGCTTCAGTTTTTCAGATAAACATCGATTTCGTCATTTTCGCTCTTCGTTCCGCTTCAGTGACTGTCTCATTTACAGTCATCAATATGTCACGGCGTTACACTAAAAACAGATATTTTTAATATTTCTGGAAAAATATGAATGGGAATGAAATAATTTTTTGTTTTCTCTGTATTAGCCCATAGGGCTATAATATGCATGCTGAATAGCAGCATTATCTTTTACCACTTATTAATATAATCAATATCAATTTGGTCACGGCGTTACGTTTTGTGTAACGCCATGATGCTACCTACTGGATTCCCATTGACATAACACAGTAGACATAATCAAATAGTGTAAGATATTTTTTGTAGGTATGCTTGGGCATTGCTCATGCTATAATTATATGAATAGGGTCAGTTGATAATGTTTCCATCTCAAAGTTACCCGAGTCATGTATGTGTATGGGTTGTACGTCCGTCTGTCTGTATGTGCATCTGTACATCAGTGTTCTTTTTTTTGCAATATCTCAAGAATCGTTGGATGGATTTCGTTCAAACTTTGTACAATCCATGTATTTAGAGGTACGGATTATTGGATATGATTTTGGTCCATGAGGTCAAAGGTCAAAGGTCACATAGCTAACAAATATGCAAAAATTATATTATTATCAAGATAGTTTGAGAATCCTTGGAAGGATAACATGATAATAATACTGGTATGCGTCCAGTGAAGTATATGACCTGATTAGGGAATGGGATCATGGGAGGTCATAGGTCAACAGGTCAAAATATTGTTGTTTTTTGTTCTCACAATTAAGTTCCAGAATCAATGTTAGAAAGAGTACTGTAGGTAAAAGACAATTTTCTGAAACTGTTTGGGGCACAGGTCAAAGGTCACTCGGATAATTACCAATTCAAAAACGAACATTTACTAACTCTGAAATCATGTTACATGAAACAAATCACTTGCAAATATGCACTGTGCAGACCAAAAATTAAACATTTGTATGTTATTTTGAGAAACAAGGTCAAAGGTCAGATGTCAAAGGTCTCATATTTCATTGTTACATTTAAGTATGTATGTTGGTTTTAATATTTGATGGTTCCATTAACTAACTTCTGAAATAGACAAGAATTTCAATTATGTCCTAAAAGATTTTTTGATCAATAGAGGGCGCTGTGCTGCAAATTTGTGTCATGCAGATGATCATTTAATAGCATCTTGGTTATATCACCCATTCATCTAGTTCTTTATTGATTCTGGATCACTACATTAAAATTATATCATATTATTCATCTCTTTAATATCTCCCATATATATAACATGTACAATTCAGAGGTCACGGCATTACAGTGCATAGATACATTTATGATATCATATTTACTATTAACTTTGGATTTTTTCTACATTTTTATTTGGATGTTCTAGCTTGATGTCTAGTACAAAGAATCAATGTGACAAAAGTGCAAAATGTTCAGGTAGTTCACAGAGTTTACTTAGTTTCTTAGCATGTAAGAAACCCATGTCTTTTTGCCATCACGGGGTTACGGCAGATATTGATATTCATAATTCATAATTTATTGGGAATTTTGGTTTTCTTTCCTATTGTAAATTATTGGTAGGATAGTGGTAACAGATGCATATCAAAAGTTGGTTCTAGATATTTAGATTTTATGAGTTATTTGGACTTTCATTGTGAGAAACACCCTCTGACCGTCACGGCGTTTGCTTGGAATTGCCCATTAACTAAAATACAAAAGTTTAGAATAACAAAAGTGTCAAATGTCTCTCTAATAATGTACCTCTACACCTTTTCGAAGACTGTCCTTCTGAAGTTCAACATACATGCGTGCCTGGATGGATGGACCTGCAAGTGCGATGACTGGTCTTTATGACAGATCAACGTGATGTGCCCAGAATCTCAGCATTTCTAATTTTAAAAAGAAATTAAAAAAGGAGATATTCTATTTAAATCAAAAGCCAATGCGGTATCATAATTATATTCAATATGCATAATGCAGGAAGAAATATGGGAGAGGAGAGGGGAACAAAGGGCTCTTTAGCTCCCCCAAATACCAAAAAGAGCCCTTATAAATTTACATAATTTTGCAAAACAATTCTAGCATGCTCTCTTCATGAAGGCTTGCTTGCAAAGTAACCCTTGGCAAATAAATGTAAATGGTCTGACTTGATACATATAACACAAAAATGAATTATGAAATATCCAACAATGACTGTTCACAGGTAATCTCTGCTGTCTGTACCATCATCTAATATATGGAAATATCCATGTATGTTATCATTTAAATGTATGACTGTGATGTAAATGTAAAACATTTAATTTTTAATTCTTACCAAAGATTGGGGCCAAGAAAGTGGGCTGGGAAGTTGGGCCTGATGAACAGAGAGAGGTACATGATGTATGATCTTGGATCAGAACTTCCAATAGGCCAGCAATTCAGCCACTATCAAACTTGTATTTCTGTCAAGAAAAATATACAAATGTTACACTTACAATGTTAACATTAATAAAAATGAAATTCAAACATAGAGGAAACTGACTAGAAATATTTGAGTGATTAAAAGTGAGCAAAGAAAAATAGGCTTCGCCGGGAATCGAACCCGAGACCGCCGGATTGCTAGACTGGTGCTCAAACCATCAAGCCACGAAGACTTTGTATGGTGGGCGTTCCCATGAAACCCTTTTCAATGCTCGATTAGTCAGAAGCTATATAAACTGGGCCAATCCCAAGAATAATTAAATCAATTGGCCCAGTTTATATAGCTTCTGACTAATCGAGCATTGAAAAGGGTTTCATGGGAACGCCCACCATACAAAGTCTTCGTGGCTTGATGGTTTGAGCACCGGTCTAGCAATCCGGCGGTCTCAGGTTCGATTCCCGGCGAAGCCTATTTTTCTTTGCTCACTTTTAATCACTCAAATATTTCTAGTCAGTTTCCTCTATGTTTGAATTTAATTAATACAAAAAAGCTGCATCACTTCGCGTGATCCTGCGCCTTTCTCTATAAAAGTTGATTTAATTAAACAAGTTAAATATCTAATGTCCAATGTACAGATGTTGTAGAAGACATTCCATGCCCAATAAACTTCCTTTAACTTAAATCAATTTTTGTGCAGGCATGGCTTAAAAAGTAGTCCCTGATAAAGTGATATATATATTTCATTGTTTTCCCTGCTTACCTGTGGCCGATCTGCTCTCCCAAATATGTCATCATAATTTTCGCTGACAAAATTAGCAAGAATCTTGATATCTTCTGTAGAAAGATTTGATTTTCGGCTTGATTCCTGTAAATTGAATGAGATAATAGAACAATAAAAATACACATCAGAATTTCAATAATTTATGACTGAAATAACACTAGCATTGAATGTTGTCTAATGATCATATCTGTTAAAATTCTCAAATAGGAATTAAATGTGTACTAGTACTTCTGTCTACTAGTAGTACTACTTCAACTTGTACGACTGTACGTTATTTTAGGATTTAGTATATTGAATTAGTTTTGTTCGCTTACTTCAGTCAACGCATCAAGCTAGTTGTGAAGTATGAGTATCCTGCATGGGAGTGCAGACGCACTCGCCGTTTTTTTAAAGTGACACACTGTCACTGGTATTTAATCTCAACTACCTGGGGAGCATACTAGCCGTGCTGCCACTGATATGATAGTGCAGAGGCTAATTAACACAACGTCACAAGTCGCGATACGACTCGGAGAGAAGTCGAGGTGGTGCAGAAATCACGTATTTTGATTTGGAATGGAGCGAAAAATTGTCAATTTTATCTAGCGCCAAGTTAATCAATTACACTTTACATCACATAACAATTAACATTGTGTATTACTAGGCCCAACTGCATACTATACCATTATAATAACATATAAACCTAACCCTTGTTTAGTGGCTATACTCGTGGCATATAAATTTATAATAATATTAAAATTATTAATTATTATTATATCCCTCATAAGATCGTTTTACTATTGTATTTGACAAATGATAGTTTTGGACAACACGCGCAATCCCCGCGCAATCATGTGACCGGGCTGTTAGCAAAAAATTAACACTAAAAGTTTGTTACGCGTTCGTCCCATAGATCATGTGTTTAAGCAAAATGCACACGCGATCAAATTTGTGCAGTACTCTATGGCGCACACGTTCTAGTCACGTGATTGACATTGCTGGTAAAAACTAACACCCTGGGAAGAACGCCAAGACAGCCAATAAGCACATCCGTGGGAGCGCTAGCACGCATTCATCGCGTATGTGCGCAACTGCCAGCGCGTTGGTGCGCACTCAGTTTTGCGTCTTTGTGATTGTGTGCGCAAAATAACAATGACTTTAAGCGTATTACCGTAAAACTCCGTGTATAAGACGCACTTTTTTTCCGTCGGAAAATTTTCAAAGTGGGGGGTGCGTCTTATACACAGGTACAGCCAAAAAAAAAACAAAACAAAACAAAACAATTTTTTTTTTTTTTTTTTTTTTTTTTTAGAAATTTTGTTTGGGACACCCTGTAGTCATGTTTAATGCATATTACACTGGTCTAGGGCATGACAAGAGCTTGATAGGGGGAACATTTATAAAAATATGCCTTTTTCCTACATAAATGATAGTGGTTAGCAAAACAAAATGCAAGTTTTTAAGCAGTAACACTGCTACTAATTGAATATTCAGATATTCATGAGTAGCAGCACTCATTTAATATTCAATTTTCTAAACAGTGGTTCTACATTTTTCTCAACAAAAAAGTTATTAATGAATTTAGTATTTTGCATATTTAATGAGCATTGCTACCTCATGAATATATGAATATTCATGAAAAAAAAATATTCTAAAAAAAAATTTAAAAAAAAAAAAAAAAAAAAAAAAAAATTTAAAGGGGTAGTACAGTTTTGGTAAGGCTGAACTTTAGTAACCAAACCTGGACAGTAACATTATAAACTAATAGTTATAGGCCCACCATGCTCCAAAAGATATACAAAATTACAAAGGACTAAGTAAAAAGCCTGTTATCATTAAAAAACGGCCATTAAAACACAAGAGGGCGCTTTCTAAAAAGGCATTGGATTCAACCATTTTTCATACAAAATTATGCATGTAATGTTTTATTGAAATCATGATTAAATAGAGAGATCATCAACAACTATTTAAAAAACGCTTTTGGAAATTTTTGAAAAAGTGCAAGCATTTTTTAAATTTTTTGAAAAAATCATCTAATTATTTGGGCCCCAAATAATTATAAGATCAGATATATTTATTGATATTTCAGCCATTTCTGGGTCGATTTTGACCAAATAAAGTTTATTCTGCCATTAAAATTGCATGTTCTCTCAAATTCGACACTCAGTTTTTCATTACCTCACAAAAAAATTGTGATGTGCAGCGCCCTCTCTACCAAAACTAAACTACCCCTTTAATTTTTTTTTTTAGAAAGTTGGGGGTGCGTTTTATACACGAGTGCGACTTATACACGGAGTTTTACGGTAGATGCGCCGTGGTTCTGGAGGCTCATACTGGCTTCATTAATGTCGATTGATTTTTATATCAAAATTTACAAGCGATTTTATGAAATATTCAGAGATTATCACTTATTTTGCTATAAGCTGAACACAATCACTGATATTGATGAGTGATATAAAACAACTAACGAATGTGCTTGATTGTGATAGGCAATCTATTACCTCGGTGGGCTCAAAATGACTATTACCCTCAGCTACGCTTCGGGTAATAATCATTTTGAGCCCACCTCGGTAATAGATTTGACTATCACAAGAAGCCCATTCGTTAGTTGTATACTAGTATTAGTATTACTATAAAGTATTAGCACAATTAATATTAGGCTGGCGTTCTGCAAACTCACGACACAAAGGTCAAAGTCTTTGACAAGGTCAAGGGCAATTACAATGCTCTTTGTAATTGTAGACCAGAGACAGTCTACCATATCATGGCTGCAAGTTATGACAAAGAAAGGTGTTAAATTTTAGAGTTTAGTCTTACTCGAGTAAGATCAAGGGCAAGGACAAGGTCAAGGAGTGAAGGAGGTTTAATGTTATTTCGCGTTTATAGCCAGGGAGACGGGTTTTTGGACATAGTAGCCACCGCAGAGTTTCGGCGGGGTGCGATCTCGATAACCGCTCTAGTGCAATATCGAAGGGTTTCATTGAAATATAACGATTTTCTACATAGTTTGTCAACAAATAATATGTAAGGTCGATAAACAATGACATATAATAGCTGAATGACATAGCATGCAAACTCACAATCACACATTAAACACAAAATAAGATAAAAACTTACGGCCATCATTTGGTTCTTGCTGGCTTCTTGTTGTATTGGCAGATTATACATTCAGGCTCGTCCATAAAAGATTAAAACAATTTTTTTCGATGACAAGTTGTCATGAGCTTCGTGAAACGCATTTATATAATCCCAAATAATCCCAAATTAAGAAAATAACATCGAAAAACCGTGTTTCCCCCTAAGGCGCAGTTTTATAGCATTCAACATATAAGAGCATCATTTTGTCATGTGAATATCTCGCTCTGTTGACATAGCTAGTACGCCCTCAGGGTGTTGTTTTGGTGCAATCAAAGTAGCACATGATAACGTTAGGGGGAAAGGTATGTTTTCCCCCAAGTTAACGACAAATTCCCCTTAACGTGCTGTTTTATAGCACGCATATTCGCCTTAAGGCTACTTCTAAGCTTATCATATATTTTTTACGTTATAGTAGACTGAACGAATTATATAATTGTATAATCTGTATTACAAATCGGACACGGCTAATAGTACTGATACTAAATAATTATAATCAGTAACCGCGCTCTTAAAGTATATTACACAATATACTCGAGATTACTAATAATCAGTAACCGCGCGCTTAAAGTATATTACACAATATACTCGAGATTACTAATTCCGACGTTTTTTTTACTGTGACTATTACAAAACAATTGCTGGAACCTTGGACAATTATTCGGTATGCCTTTATAAGCCCCCAGTGTGAATTTCAGGTGAATTAAAGAATTTTTCGCGAAAATATTTAACATTTAAAAAAAACCTGTCTCGGCCTTTAAATTTTTTTTTGTTGAGAATGCAGAAGTCACTAAATGAGACATATAGAAATGATTAGCAACTCATGTTTAACGGAAATATATATAATTTATTGCATAATACAAGTAATTGGCTGAGAAAATAACTTATCTTATAACACATACATTTGCCAGATATAAAATCACGCAAATGGAAACCTGTGACATGTGACCTTTGATCTTTGACCAAATGACCTTAAAATCACAACCCTTCATCTATCCCCCTAGATACATGAATTTACCGAGTTTGGTGTCAATTGGTCATTTGGTTCTTGAGATATGGCAAAAAGAAGATTTTCCAGCCAATTTTAACGATTTTCTCAAGTGGATAATACAGAAAACGGCCATAACTTTTTTTAAAATGATTGGTATTGGCTCAAATTCACAGAGGATGTTTACTATGATGTACTCTTAATTTTAAATTTTTTTTCTTTCAAAATCGGACTTTCCCATAATTGTTTTATGTTGCAGCAAACTAAATAGGAGTATGTCTTCCTAGCACGTTACCAGCCACTTGCATTTTCTTGAAAATTCGATGTCCAGATTTCCAAAAATGACCATTTTGACCAGGGTTAATCAGGGTTCGGGAGGGATGCTTACGTGCATCATATTTCACTAACCTGACAAAAAAAATATTAATATATAGGTTATAAGCTTAGAAGACGCCTTAGGGCGAATATGCGTGCTATAAAACAGCACGTTAGGGGGAATGTGTCGTTAAGGGGAAACATACCTTTCGCCCTAACGAATTGACCACTGTTTTATAGCCCTTCCTGCTAGTTTTATCATGTGCTACTTTGTTTGCATCAAAACAACACCATAAGGCGTAATATGAGTCGATTATACTATACCCCCATGTCAACAGAAGGAGATATCCACATGAAAAAAATGATGCTCTTATATGTTGAATGCTATAAAACTGCGCCTTAGGGGGAAACAGGGTTTTTCGATGTTATTTTCTTAATTTGGGATTATGTCTAGATTATCTGACTTGAAACATCATTTTGAAACCAAAATACTCCTTACTGCACAATACAAAAAAGGGTAATGCTGACTTATTGGCAGTCATGGAGAAATCCCCTTAACTTACACTTATCTTTTTCATTAATATATAGGTTATAACTTAATAATCAATTATCTTCGGCGGGGATGAGGATTTATCATAAAATTACTTCAGTAAACTAAGGCTGATTGTACAGACTATCACCTGATGAAATACTATGATATTATAATTCAGTACATACAAAATTACCTACATTATAATACGTATTGAACAATATAAATCAAGGTGTGTGTGCAAGCCAGTTAAGGAATTATAAAAGTTCACACTAACGAACTGAGATAAAAAAAATAAATAATAATAATCCTTTAGCAAGATACATGGTACGACGACACTGGATTACAGTATGTCACGTTTCATAACCGTTCCCATTGTAATATCAAATTAAATTATATTCTGTCAGTATATGTAACTGTGACGTATTTGTAATACAGATTACGAAATTAGTAATATGCTCTGTAATATGCTGTGCCATGAAAGTAATTGATCTCAGTATCATACTGTGGCGATATGTTAATGGGTGCAGTTTGCTCCCTTGAATGTTGGTAAAATATTGATATTAAACTTGTAATACGTACATAATTATAATTTGTTTAATTAAGCTTATTAATTTCAATTCGCTTGCTCTCATATAATAATGATTTCACAATAGGTGATAGGTTATTATAGTCAGGTGGCTTAGTGAAATTATCGTTACCTGCCGGACAAAAGCGCCATTCTTGGCACAGAGCTAAATACTAAACCTACTAAACAATATTATTAATTCAGTAGAGGCGTAGCCCAGGCCAAAAATTACGTTTAGGGGCGTTGGGGGCGGGGGCGCTGTACCGGAGCCCCCAATTGATATTTAATTTAAATTACTTCATTGCCTAATGACATTTACTCAAGATGTATTTCAATTATTTTTTGTTATGCTTTGATTATTTACCATATCAATTACTGTTATGTTAAGTTTATGTTAACTTCAGAAAAGGGCAGTTCAGATTATATTTAATGCATCGTATTTTTATGCCCAGACTACCCCAATATTTAAAGGGTTAAAACTCCTTATTGATTATGAAATCAGTAATTTTAACATTGAAATATTTATTTTTATGTGATTAAGGGGTTTAGTTCATACAATATCATAGATGTTATCGTAAATGAATATGAAATATTAAATCTTATACGAGTGTACAGTTTCTATTTTGGTGGAGCATTTTATCTTTTGAATTTATATTGATATTACCGTAAAACTCCGTGAATAAGACGCACCCGTGTATAAAACGCACCCCCAACGTTCACAGCTTTTTTGGGGGGACACCCTGTATTTTTTTTAAAAGACCCTGAAGTGCTGTTGGAATGCTTATACCACTGGTCTAGGGCATGACAATAGCTTATTGTTGAATGTAGCATTCATCAACATCATTTTCTCACATAAAAATAGTGGTTAGTACACAAATTGCACATTTATTGAGCAGTAACACTGGTGCTCATAAATATTCATATTCATATTCATGAATATTCATGAGCACCAATACTCACTAAATATAATGCAATTTTCTAAATTTACTAACAACTATTTCTAATTATGAGCAAAACTTATAACCACTGGTTATTGCATACTTAATTAGTACTGCTGCTCACAAATGTACGAATATTCATTAGCAGCAGTATTACTGCTCAATAAACTTGCAATTTTTACATCTGTAACCAATATTTTTTGTGTGAGAAAAGGGTATATCTTGCTGAATGCTTCAACTGACAACAAGCTCTTGTCATGCCCTAAACCATGTGTATACACATTCACCATGACTACAGGTTTTTTTTTTGCTATACCTGTGTATAAGACACACCCCCACTTTGAAATTTTTCCGACGGAAAAAAAGTGCGTCTTATACACGGAGTTTTACGGGTAATGAAAATGTTATTTATATATACTGTATAATACTGTTCAAGAATGGAATAAATTGAATTTAAAATTAAATTATTGTCATTGTAAATGTATTTTCAAGATGTTGTAGCTAAGGGATCTATTTACATTGTCCAAATCCTAAAAAACTTGCATAAAACGAATGCGTATCTCTCATAGCAATCAACGCATGAGATATGGATAATAACAGGAGAGGGTAGTTGTCCAGGGGGTAGGCCTAGTTCTCTTAGATGGAAATTGTCTCGGAATACTATATTTTTTCCTCAGCGCTAGGCGCTACGGAAAAATATAATGTCCCTCGACAAAAATATAACTTCCCTCGAGGATCTCAAATGCTATATTGCCCCTCTAGACAGTCAATATCTGTATAATATTATTATAGCCCAATCATCAATATCATCATCATCATCATCATCAACCATTATCGTGATCATCATAGTCATCAATATCATTAAAACCATCTTATGATCATCATCATCATAATAGCCATGTTAATCATATCATATCCCAACATAACTATCATCAATATCATCATCACCATCATGCTCATTATTATCATCTTCATCAGCTAAGGATGGATCACTCATATATATGTAAATACACACCAAAGTAGTTAATATATTTTTTTTTTTTAATTCAATGCAAGATGTCATGATGTGATACATCATTTTGTTAAATGTTGGAATAACAAGACACACAACCAGGAATATCAAAATGATTCATTTCAGAACTATAAACTATCTTAATATTCTGGGACCAAAAAAAATAATGATAATATATCATTGAATAATAGATGACACAGTTTTCTTCCAGAGTGGACAAAATTAATACAATTCAAATTTTAAAAGAAAATTCAGTCTGAAAGTACTCTGGTATGGACAAGATACATTGTAACAATCAAACAAAATGTGCTACATGTACTATGAATGCATTGATAATTTATGAAATAACAAAGATAAACCCAAAATCTTCACATTCATTCCTCAATCAATTTACAGAGACAAAAGTTCATGTGACTCATCTTTAAAGGCAGCAACCTGTTTCTTGATATGAAATTAATGTCTTTGGTTACACAATAATCTGAAAACAACTACTTGTCATTTCACACAAAGTAGCCTGCAAACTTTATTAATAATTATAATAATAATGTTTCGATTTATATAGCGCCTAATATGATTGATAATCATCTCTAAGCGCTTTACAATGATAATATTACCCCCGGTCATAGGATACAATGCAAACCAGCACACATTGTGTGTACCATCTCCACTCCCTGGGGAGCATATATTACAATGATTTACCCCAACTTGTGCAAGAGAGTAATTGAATATTGTACTTTCATATGCATTGATGTTCAACTGTCACTCTTCTGAATAAGCAGTGTTGGAATATGGTCAATGTAATCATTAGCTAATCCATACTTGAACTTTACATTTGAGTAAAATTGTATTACATGTACACTGCCAAGTGGTAAAATATCACACATTACCTCTGGTAATATAATAAGATTTGAACATATGGGCAATTCCACCATAACGGAATTACATTCAGAGACGTTTTTTGCTCATTATTTCATTCCCTGCGCAATATTCTCATGACTTAAGTAAATTTTGATACTTATCATGTTGTAGCCTGGCTGCCTGTGCAACTTATATAAGGAAATTATTTTATATCTTCCATGTGTTGTTGCACACTTGACCAATATAATATACTTGAAATGGTGCAATCTGCACGTCACACAAGCAGCCAGAGCAATGCCAGCCTACACTGGAACTACGTGGCCCAGTATACAGAAAAAAATACTCACCCAAGACCATACGCAAGTTACACAACAAACTGAGATACTCGCTATTATGGTGAAGTTATGAGATAATCTGTTCGCGCGCAAAGCGCGCAGCGAAAATTGAAAATGGATGTATAAATGACTGTTAACGTTAGAATTAACAAGTCTTAGCTCATACAACTAATGTTTTCTTTCCCACTCGTATACAGATACATACAGAAAAATATATATCCTTCCCTAAAACCGGGGGGGGGGGGGGGGGGGGTGATTGTACACGTCATTTGATAGTCCTGACTACCTCGTTATAACGGGGTTTCCCTGTAGCTTCTTGAAATAATTAATATCAAAATGAAATAATTCAAAGTAGTATATCTAATAATAGCTCCAGATAATAGTAATATAAATTTAAGTGCGATATCAAGTACATTGTAATCTGCCAGTTCCTAGGAGACATTAGAATGCAATTATTTAAATTCATATTTCAATAGTAACATAGTATATAATTTGAATAAATAATTCAGCGTAATAGTAAGAAAGTGTAATAGAAAATCAAATATAATAACTTTTTAGAGAATATCAAAATAGAATAATTCAGAGAAATGTATCAACCCTATATCAAATAATCAATAAGTCAAGATAATAATAAAGATAATTTAAGTGCACTAGCAAGTATTGTGTGGCTAAAAATGTGATCTGGACCTTCACAAGCTAGCATATATACCGGAACCCTAGCGCGGAAAGAGACGCAGCCAATTATAATCCACAGATCTCGCGTTCAAAAATGTGCAAATCTAATTGGACAGAACGCGCACAACTGGGTAACTGACAAAACATCACGAAAGGGTTCTGAATTATGTACCAAAAGAAAAAGAAAAGTGTATTGCAAAATATGAGCCCTCATTTGTCACAGTTAAATGTTGCGACGGCTCATACATTGTAGGAATTATTTTAGGCAAAATAATCTGAGAATTGTCAAATTGGCAACATAAACAGATTGAAGATCACTATTTTAGGTGCAAATTGGCAACGTTTAAGATTGGACAGGATTGCCAAATGTGCATATTTTATTTTGTCTACACAAAACATCAAGTTTCCTCTATTGCCAATTTGTTGATACAATAGAGATTTATTTCCTCTTAGGAATAAATATGTGGTCTTCGTTCTCAATGGGTTAACGGGCAATCCAGCGCTGAGTTAATGTACCTATTATGACAGTCGTTGTTTGCTAATTAGTTGGTCTGTAAGATTTCACTCAGAAATGTTCGAGAAAGGAATAAATCCTCTTTTTCCCAAAGTCTAAGTTACAAATCAAGACATAAAGAGTTTTTATCTTAACCAAAATCTACTTGATTTTTTGTTTTAAGTGGGATATTTTGTATGATTGCCTGCACTCTCTCATATTAAAACTACATGTACATTTACTTGCAAAACTCCCAGCTTCCTTCACCAACCAAATGCTTTAAATATCTGAACGCAAAAGACTAATAATCAACTTCTTTACATATAGACAAATATAGACATATAGACAAATTAATGTAATACATGTATTACAGAGTGTATTAATACATGTATTACAGAATGTATCAATACATGTACATGTATTATAGAATGTTTCAGTAAGTATACCAATGTAAATGAACAAGTAATAATCACATGTTGCTGATTTAAATCAGAAATTGGTGAGCAATGCTCTTTAACAAACATGGTATATCAACATTTTGTGGTTCTTTTAACTTGTAGAAAGAGATCAAATCATTCATCAAAAGGTTCTCCAGCATTTTCAATGAAATTATGCCTTATAACTGCTTTCCAGTTTAGGGGTATTGCAGAGATTAATGAGTAGTGTTGAATATAGGGAACATATCCAAACCTGTTCATCGTCATTACTTAAAGGGATAGTTGAGTTTTGGTAGAGAGGGCGCTACATACAATTATTTTTTGTGAGATAATGAAAAACTGAGTGTAAAATTTGAAAGAGCATAATATTTTAATGCAGAATAAACTTTATTTGATCAGAATCGGTTCAGAAATGGCTGAAATATCCATAAACATGGCCATTTATAATAAATGTGGGGCCCCACACTCATTCGATAATTTTGAACCAGCTGTAAAAAAAACAAACTAGATGGATCTTCGACTGCGTGCAGTCGAAAATGATGCCTCCGCCATTACGCAATTTATCAAGCCCAAATCAACATGTACATTGAATTCTGTCAACTCAATTTTGATGGTACTCTGTCTTTTAGATCTTGACGTATCACAATTATGAGCTATTAGTGACCTTGACCTTTGACCTCATGACCCCCAAAATCTAATCAGTTTATTGTCCCCCCAAGATACATACATATACCAAGTTTGGTCAGAATCTGTCAATCCGTTCTTGAGATAACGCGATTACGAGAACGGGACGTACAGACGGACATACGTACGGACGGACGGACAGACAACCCGAAAACATAATGCATCCGGCAACTTCGTTACGGAGGCATAAAAATGCTTCCTCTTTTAAACAAGTTACAAAATAGCTATTTAAAGGGTGGTTGATTACCTCGCTATCTAATCACTATTTCATCGAAACATCACATGCACAATAATTGAGTCAAAATGGTTCAAACCGATGAGTGTTTAGAGAGCGCCCTCTTGAGTTTTAACGGCTCTTTTGAATGATAACAGGATCTTTACTAAGTCATTTGTAATGTTGTATTCCTTTCGAGTTATATTAGTTTGTAATGTAACTATGCAGGTTTTGGTTACTAAAATTCAGTTTGACCAAAACTGTACTCTCCTTACCAGAACTCAACTATCCCTTTAAGAACGAGCCATTAGCATTGTATATATCTCTATAAAAAAAAAAATACACCAGTTTCAAACAAATTTTTCATGAAGATATAGAGGAAAATTTAGATGGGCAAATCACTTGGAACACTTGGTTTTCATTGATTTACAAATCATCCATTGATAACAGCTTAAAGGGATAGTTGAGTTCTGGTAAGGAGAGTACAGTTTTGGTCAAACTGAATTTCAGTAACCAAAACCTAATTTATTTTTACGGCTGGTTCAAAATTATGGAATAAGTGTGGGGCCCCACATAGCTTGGGGATTTTGCTACTCATCTTCAATGCTTGAGGTATTTTTTTACAACCATGTTCTTCCTTATTATCTAGCCCCAGCAGCTTTAGAGTCCTACTGAAGATAGGTTGGTCTGATGCCACAAGCTCAATAATAATAATAATAATAATAATTGTCATTTAAAGTATGCTATTCATGCAGGTATCATAGCGCTAATACAAAAACATAACAAATACAATTATACAATCAAATACTTAATGCATAATGTTCACTTAACAATGAATTACAGAGGGAAATAGTGGGTCTTCAAGTGCGATTTGAATACACTCATAGATTCGAGTTCTCGTATCTCTTGTGGCCTAATATTGCAGATCTTTTACCAACTTATTTCCCTCCCTTTATAGTCAACGATGGTGATGATGAAGTAAGATGGAGGAAAAGCAGATGGGTTTTACTACTTCATCCCCCATGCCCCAGATATTTTATAGGATCACGCTCTTCCTCCATACCCAGCAGCTTAAGAGTCCTACTGAATATAGGGGGGTCTGGTGCTGTGAGCTCAACATCTTTCTCTCCCCTCCAGTTAGGGGTGATGATGCTGTGAAGATGCAGGAAGTGGGGTAGGAGCGACACCTGTCAATTGGTCAGCGATAACGTCTTCCTCATGTCTGCCTTCAGGACCTAAAGAGAAAAGGGATAAACAAATAAAACTGAATAGTTATACATAATAATAATAATACACTTGATTTATATAGCGCCTAATATGATTGATAATCATCTCTAAGCGCTTTGCAATGATATCATTACCCCGGTCATAGGATACAATGTAAACCAGCACACATTGTGTGCACCATCTGCACTCCCTGGGGAGTATTCCTTCCATACATGGCCTTGTACAAATCCAAATTGCAAATCCTTTTAACCCATTGACTACGGGAACCGGGTGGGTTGATTTCAGAATCTCGAAGGGAACAGGTTAATTAAGTTTTGGAAATGTTTTTTTTCTGTTCAATTACAAATTGCAAAAAACAGTATGAATTCAAACAACATGAATAACCCTAACAATGCAATTAAAGGGGAATTCCACCCCAGAAATGTGATGTTTGCTATAAAATGAGGTGAATATGAAGAATCATGATCGAAAATCTGAGCCAAAACGGTAGAGTAATAAAAAAGATATGACCGGATGAACTGTGCTCCCATTTTTAGTATCGTTCGCAATTCCTATCGATCGTGACGTCACTTGCGAGCTGCAGCCATTATTTTCTTCATAACAAAGCAAATTTATTAGCTTACAAATTCCAATGAGGTTAGGCCCATCGACATTCTTCTATGAATTCGTGAAAACAAGCAGAGAAAAATTAATTTTTAGCAACGAAAATGAGAAATACGTGCATTTTCATGTACTAAAGCCATGGCGAGTTGCTCGTGAATGATGTTGCATATGGCGGCAATTTTGAAACGATCGCTCATTACTACATGATTTTCAAATAGATATAACTCCTGTGTTTCTTGTCCGATTTTGATCAAATTTTCACCAATTATTCCTCAGTCTTGTTCTGCTAATTCAAATAACGAATGGTTTTATCAGGCCCGGAATACCCCTTTAACATTACAAGTTACAACTAAAGAACAAATTTGCATATTTACTGTTGATAATGAAATTGACTATTTTAATAACTATTTAGGGAAATACATGTTTAATTAAATTGTATTCCGACATGACTTGTTGAACATGTCACGTTAAATGTTGGAACAAATTGCGTTACATTCTCCTGGACTACATAATATAATACTAACCTGGATTGTCTGACTTGGAGGCACTTTAAAGGGGTCCATGAGCATGGGCACACCTAGGATTGACTGTACTTGATGTGAGTAGACATGATCACCCAGGATGGGACATAGCAGGTTGGTCAGGTGGACTTGCAGTTGATGTCTTCTCACTGTGAGAGTGATATAGAGTGAGAAACAAAAATGTATAAAGAGGAAAATATGGAAGGCCAAAATACAACACTGAATGGTCGTGATTGAAGGCAATTGTATGTGTCTGTACTGGATGTGAGTAGAGATGGTCACCGGGACGGGACACAGAAGGTCTCCTTACTGCAGGGGTAATATACAATAATAAATAATAAATAATGTTTTGATTTATATAGCGCCTAATATGATTGATAATCATCTCTAAGCGCTTTACAATTATAATATTAATTACCCCCAGTCATAGGATACAATGCAAAACAGTAAACATTGTGTGCACCATCTCCACTCCCTGGGGAGCATTCCTTCCAAGTGCTCATGGGCTCAAGAAGATCGTACACATAAAGGCTTTCACCTCCTACCGGGTCCCCATTTATACACCTGGGTAGAGAGCAGCAATCGTGGATAAATTGTCTTGCTGAAGGACAAATGCAGTGGGCAGGGTTTGAACTCGGGATCTCATGATCGAAAAGCGTGCACTCTACCAATATTGCCACGCCACATCCACATAATTTTAATCTGTATGCATACCTAAGGATATCATGTGCACAAGGTACTGTTCATTCAACATGATATGTGACCTTACACCACAAAACGACCAATAAGTCGGGAAAACTGATTTTGCTGATTTTCATATAACATTAAAATAGAAGCAATTACCTTTAAAATGTTATACAATTTGTCATATTTGGACTAAGCAAACCCTTTCAACATGAATGCCAAGGATTTGGAATATGGCTGGTGCATTTTTGAAATAAGGGAGATACAGGCCATTTAAAAGATCAGTTTCCATTAAAGCGCTATAATAAGATCACATTTATTAGATGGAAACATAATATTTAAACATGATTTCCGACGCTCAAAATGTTACAGAAGCTAAATTAAAATATGCCTATTCAGAAAATACCAAAATCCTAAATTTCATATTTTGAACAATTTTAGCTAATAAAAAGATAAAACTATCACAGCGACATAACAGTCGTTTTGTGGTGTAAGGTCACATATAGGACAGCAGGTTTAAATTAAAATATTATACAAAAAATAACTGTGGCTTCTTATATAGAGCACGTTCCTCCTTTCGACACTTGCAGCGCATCAACATTTTTACCCCGGACATCTGATACATACTGCACTCAATTCAGTGCACAAAGTGCACATTGTCCACTCCCTGGGGAACATTCCAGCTAGGCAACCTCGTAGGTGTGCACAGTGCTAAGTATGACTATGACCACACATGCGCATCAAATCTGCCATCTATTCGGCGTGCGTGGTACTTGAACTCTGCTTGAATGGAGACAGAAGTCGAGGAGGTGCATAAATCACTCATTTTGATGCGGAATGGAGCGAAAAATCATCATTTTTATCTACCCCAAAGTTGTATCACATATTTATGCGCTCATCGATTGTACGTACTGTATCATACGTATTATTTTACGCACAATTATCGTGCACATAAAATGTGTAATTCGGGGGCAGTATTAGCTGGACCTAGAACGCTGGCGTTCTCTAGAATTACTAGTTATGGAAAAAATATGTTGCAATCATCACAAATTAAACAAATTACCTTGGGTCTTGGTCTCTTGGAGCTCTATATAGCCTTGCAGCACTTGCAGTTTCAACACTTGTTGTAACACTTGAAAGCTTGAGCACTTCCTTGGCACACCAAAAAGGATACAAATTATAACAAACATATGTTATTGAAGAATTGAATTGAAGCATTATAATTGATTGAACGTGAGCAAAGCAAAATAGGCTTTGACGGGAATTGAACTCAAGACCTCAGGATTGCTATACCGGTGCAAAACCATTTAGCAAAAAAAAGATGCTTGAATGGGAGACACTCCTGCAAAACATTGCTCAATATCTCGCTCTCACTCTCCCCGACACTGTAAAAAACTGCAACAAGTAATTATGAAAATCAATGTTAAAGGGATCTAGTAACTTTGTTGAGATGTGCAAAAACTGATGAATGGTTGATGCAATGTATACTGTTGTTATCTCATATGTCCTCAGGGTATTGTGTGAAAATTTCAGGTCAAATGGACAATGTATGGCCAAGTAATGAGCGAAAATGCAAAGTGATATTGGGTGATATTCACCAACTCACTGCATTCACTTTGTACAGGGATGAAAATCTCGCCCGGAGATTTTCTTATCTAAATACTTCAATCATACATATCTTTGTAATGAAAGGGAAATTTGAAAAATCGAAAGCTGCCCCATGATTTTATTGTTAATACGAATACAACAAGAAGGTATAAAGGAACCGCTAGAATTACAATTTTATTTTGAGGATTTGGACAATGTTACTAAGTCCCTTTAAAGTTTTCTACTCTCTTTACTTACTCGTGAATGAATGCTCCGCCCTGTACAACTCTATGGAAGGCGATCCATAGGTTTGTACAGGGCGGAGCCTAATTTCACGAGCAAGTAAAGAGAGTTGGCGAAGTTCAACTCTATACTAACTCTCGAATATAGGCTCCGCCATGTACAACTCTATGGAAGGCGATCCATAGGTTTGTACAGGATGGAGCCTAATTTAACGAGATGAAATCATCAAAGAATCCAGAACAAGAGGACACAGGCTCAAAATTAGGAAACCTCACTGTAAATCAAGGATGAGGCAGATGTCATTTTCAGTGCGGAGCATAAATAATTGGAATAATCTTCCTACAACTGCCATTAATGCCTCATCTATTAATAAATTCAAATCAGAACTTGAAAATCATTGGAAGCACCACCCGCAGAAATACTGCCCATACCAACGCGAATCCAATGCAGTAAAGAGGGGCACATAAGCTGAAGCTTCAAGCCTCAACACCAAAGTAAACCAAAGTAAGTAAGTAAGTAAAGGGAGTCGAGTTATAAATCTGTCTAAATATTATAGTTTATGGTTTTACTAAGTACTGATTTAGTGATCTTGCTATTGTGATTACGAAATTGGCAAAGCTCTATAAGACTATATGTCATCATGATACTTGTCCATATCCGTGATTATTGTTTCTATGGGAAAACGCGTGCCATTGGAAAGAAAACCCAAGAAATCCCTGCTTTCAAATCGAGTTTCGCATCGTAAACAAAGGAAATCTATTCAAGATTAGTAGACCGAGAAATCCATCGAAATTGCCGTAAGTTTGGTGCTGTGAAAATTGGAGTCCCCCGGGGGCGGGGGACTAAACCCACCCCTACAACTACAAGACAAGGGGTTAACAGCATGCTGCATTAATGGACTAAACCAAACCACGATATAGCCAAATGTTTTACCTAAAAAATAGACTGCACAATAAAAAATAAAAAAGCCACATTCCACATCTACAAAGTAAATGGTCCGTAAATATATGCCACATTCTTCGATTTCAAAAGACAAAAGGCATTTCATTTTCAAATCAAATTTTTTGTTCACTATTCACAATTTATCGAGAAACAGTGCTCTTGTAATCATGGTTATATAAAGTTATGAAAGAAAATGAAGTATAATAACAAACAGTCCATGACCATGAGGCATGAGTGACCATGTCCATGTCAAATCAATTGTTAGGATTGGCGATTTGCCACTGCCGGTATCACGTAAACCGAAATCAGTAAGTAACGCGTTACCGAATTCCTCTGTTTCACTTTCAAGGGGCCGTTCTTACTTCTTAGATTTAAAAAAAAACAATTCTTCTCTCTAGCGTGGTCATCTGATCGGCAATCTTAAAAGAATCTCCACCATTTCATTAGTAAAATGAACATGCTAGTTTACTAGAGGGATACCGTAATAGTTAAAAGGATGGTTTCTCTATCGAATTGAGCAGACGGATTTCTTGGTTAAACAGGACATAAAAATACATGCATGGGACTGGGATTTTTAAACATGGTGCGACGGTTTCGGATTTCCGAGGTTCGGATTAAATTAAGATGATAAAAACACACAAACATAACAAAACCCACAACTGAACGTAAAATACATGAACTAAATGTTATGAATAAACAAACATACTTACGATTTATGCTGGAATGATTCCAGAAATCATCTTCTTATTCTAAAGACTTTGCCTCATTTTCGGACGAGTTCGTGAAAACGGTCGGCCGAATGTCGTATCTTACTGCGCATGCGCGAATAGCGATTATTATTTTTGGAAAGTATTATTTTGGAAAGTTGACAGAAATAGAGGGGTCATTTTGGTACAAACTAAGCTTAAAAATTAAGTAAATACTCTCATATCACCAGATTTGGCAGTAAGGAGTATTTTGGTTTCAAAATGATGTTTCAAGTCAGATAATCTAGACATAATCCCAAATTAAGAAAATAACATCGAAAAACCGTGTTTCCCCCTAAGGCGCAGTTTTATAGCATTCAACATATAAGAGCATCATTTTATCATGTGGATATCTCCTTCTGTTGACATGGGGGTATAGTATAATCGACTCATATTGCGCCCTCAGGGTGTTGTTTTGGTGCAAACAAAGTAGCACATGATAAAACTAGCAGGAAGGGCTATAAAACAGTGGGTGAAACGTTAGGGCGAAAGGTATGATTCCCCTTAACGACACTTTCCCCCTAACGTCCTGTTTTATAGCACGCATATTCGCCCTAAGGCGACTTCTAAGCTTATAATAATAATAATAATAATAATAATAATAATAATAATAATAATAATAATAATAATAATAATAATAACAATAAAAATAATAATAATAATCATAGACCGGCAGTTATATTGCGCCATCAATCTAGTACAGGTTTGATTCAGAGGTTGCCAGGGATTTTACTTGTGTGTATTGTGTTATGCAAAAATGCGAGCATGGCACTCAAAGAGTTAAACAAAATCTAAATGGCTGGCTTTTCAAAAAGCATTGTTTTTATTTATTTATTTATTTATTTATTTTGGTATACATTTCAAACTGATCAGCAGCAGTGCTGAAACCATAATCAATGCCTTAATTTCATAGCAATGTACAGGCAAGCGCAAGTTCTTGTTTTATCCGTGCCCAGTAGGGGCTCAGTCAGCCGTGAAGTGATGGATGTCTAGAGCTGATTTTCACACTTGTAAGGGCCCTGTTGCAGAAAGAGTACCGTGTTCAATCGAATGTAAGTTACAATTAATTGTAAAAGTCAGACAATTTGCGCGTTTCAACCAATCATATTTGCGCGTTTAGAACATGAACTGACTTAAAATCAATAATAACTTACAATCGATTGTATCTCTTTCTGCAACGGGGCCCATGCATACAATCACAATGAACTGTATTTACATTTTTGTCTAGACAGAATTGTAAAAACCCTCTTAGTTTAGAAACTATGAGGAGTTGTTTTGGGGGTAACTTACTATTTGTTTTATGGTTTAAACATACAACAAAAAGGAAGTCCCCCTAAACCAGCTATAAACTTTATATTCACCTTAAAGGGATCTAGTAACATTGTCCAAATCCTCAAAATCCAATTGGAATTCTAGCGGTTCCCTCATGCCTTGTATTTTTTTTGTATTGAAGGGATAGTTGAGTTATGGTATAGAGGGCGCTACACAACATACTTTTTTTTGAGATAATGAAAAACTGAGTGTCAAATTTGAAAGAGCATACAATTTTAATGACAGAATAAACTTTATTTCATCAAAATCGGTTCAGAAATGGCTGAAATATCCATAAACATATCCATTTACACAACTCAAAATACAAACAAAACTGGATGCTTTAACTGAATTGGAGTTGGAGTTGTCAGGTTAAACACAAATTAAAGGAATCTCATAACACATTCTGGGCAATTTTTGTCTTCGTAAAACTGAACTTGACTATCTCGCTTATCTATTTGTTAATTTTATTAATTTATTCTATTTTGGGTTGCACCTGCGTCGAGGCGTCAAGAGCTGATCCAAAGCAAATTCCAATTATCTATTATATCTCGTAAGCTCTTATGTTTCTCGAAAAGTATTCATTCAAAATGCGCAGGGGTATTGGAAAAACGTAAATACTTGCTAATATAAAATAGCAAGTCATAAATATTTATGCAAATGTATTCATAAAGGATAAAACACACCCGTCGGAAAGTATTGCTCTTTCGGTAAGTCCTACTGAATTCAGTGCTTTCATGGATGGCACGATCCGGCCGAGAATGATACGAACCAAGAAGACAAATTGAACTCTGTTAATTAGGTTATTTCTAAAAGACGTGCGGAGAATAGATATAAATGAACAGTGGCATAGCTATACGACATGTACGAGAGTCGGGGAGGGGGGGGGGGGGGGGGGGCACAGGGCCAGAAAGGGGTACGTTCTCCCTAACATATTTTGGCAAAAGCTATAAAAACATAAATTAAATAAAAAGAGTTTGCCCCAATAACTGGTGTGGCCCACGTTCAGTATATATGCCCTCGCTTCGCCACTGTACTTTGAGTGAATGTGACAAAGGCACGCGAACGAATACTCAAAGGAATATTATATTTGTTTGTATTGGCAGGATAATCGTAATTGCAAATATGTATTATGTACTCCGAAACGCAGTAAAGTAGCTACGAGGGGTGGGGGCGCCAACTTCACAAAAAACTATTAAAACTTAAAGGGGTAGTTTAGTTTTGGTAGAGAGGGCGCTGCATATCACAATTTTTTTGTGAGGTAATGAAAAACTTAGTGTCGAATTTGAGAGAACATGCAATTTTAAACGGCTGAAATATCAATAAATATATCTGATCTTATAATTATTTGGGGCACAAATAATTAGATGCTTTTTTCCAAAAAAAAAAAAAAATGCTTGCACTTTTTCAAAAAAATTCAAAAGCGTTTTTTAAAGTTGTTGATGATCTCTCTATTCAATCATTTTCAATAAAACATCACATGCATAATTTTGTATGAAAAATGGTTGAAACCAATGCCTTTTTAGAAAGCGCCCTCTTGTGTTTTAATGGCTCTTTTTGAATGATAACAGGTTTTTAACTTAGTCGTTTGTAATTTTGTATACCTTTCGAGCATGGTATAGTTATAACTATTAGTTTATAATGTTACTGTCCAGGTTTGGTTACTAAAGTTCAGCCTTAAGGGGCCGTCACAAATCAAAAACGGAGCCCGCCCGACTTCTCTGCGAGCTCAAAATGGCATTTTCGCCAGGACTACGGCCGGTGTTCGCGCGAATACTGCGGGCTCCGCCGCGTTTTTCAGGGTTCGGCCGACGTCCGCAGGGCACCGAAACCTGCTCCCAAATCAGCGATTTTTAATCGCCGAATTTTGAGGTCGCAGCGCTCGTAAACAGGTCGCCCGTAGATCGTCCGTAGATCGCCCGTAGATCGCTCGGGCATCGGCAAACATTCGGTCGATATTCGGGCGAAAATCTGACCATTTTAGGCTTTAAAATTCGGACGGACACGGCAGAGCTACACGACCGCCGCACGGCCTCCTTGCGATACTTGACCGACCTACTCCCGTATCCCGCGCGACTTGTATATACAAAGTCGGGCTTGCTTCGAGCGCAATCCGTGCTGGTGCATGCCGGGCTGCCGTCGGCCGGCCGTCTGGCGGCTTTTACGGGCCCCGGTCGATTTATAATCACTTATGTTCAACGGGCGCCTCCCGAGCCCCGTCCAATATGTGACAGCGTATAGATGTCAAGCAAAAAATACGCTCGACTCCCTGGCGGATTTGAAATTTGGCGACTCTCGGGCGATCTACAAATTCGGCCGGAGTCCGTTTGATTTGTGACGCAGGCTTTACCAAAACTGTACTACCCCTTTAAGGACTGCGCAGGTTGGTTAGATGACGCATGAATGGTTTTGCGCGTATCTAATTGTGACGTATGAATACGTTTACGCACCTCTGCTTCAAATCATAAACAAGGTTGTTATAATTTGATGACATTCAATAATGGCATGAATTTTTTACTACTACCTTCTTTTTTGCCTACCTCCCTTTTAGATAGGAAGTTCAAAACGACAAGGAAAGTATGTTTTTCCTGTCATCTCAAAAGCCTAATACATTTCCATTTACCCATGTTTGACTGTTAACTATGTTGTCTTCACTACGAATTGTTGTAAATGGGTACTTGACCAAATTTTAATCAAAACAATGTAAGAATGTAGGACTCTAGAGATGGCATTTGAGTTCATATTTATCATACGTTGTGACAATCACACGCACCTTCATTTATCTTGGTTCAATCCATTGGCAACAGAGGCCCAAACATATTTTGTTTCCAAGAGGCAAAAGATCTATTCTATCATCAAATTGGCAATATTACACTCACTATTTTGTTACAATATTTTTTCAAGGTGATGTATTTCATTATGAATGCAACAAGATACATTTCCTTTTCATTTTCGGGATCAAATACGGCCAATTTGATAATAGTGTTAAGTCAGCGAAATGTTTTCCAATTTGAGGATTGCCCGATCATTTGCATTTCAAGGTTTCGTGTGAGAAAACAACTGTACATTGAATTGCAACAAATTTGGGCACAAATTGTGCAGATATTATTTCTCTTATTTTTGACTCGTGTTAAACATTTTCACTGATACTAAGCATGATTTGTCCAAGAATTGTTTTTACACTGTGAAACTCTATCAGTGGGTTAATTACCCCTGTTTCAGGGTTCTGTTTTTATTTTCTATGTTTCATTCTTTTTTGGGACGCAAAGTACATCGCGACAGCATATCAACAGCATATCAACCACTGCAACAACAAACACATGCAATCTACAATCAACACTATTATAGATCAAGAATTATTTTTTCATTGGGAGGGCAGACTAATATGTTACAACTCCCCTTTCCTGATTTGTCTTCCTCCAGTAGGCCTATCACTTTTTCCACAATTATGTCAAGTTTGGCGAAAGAACCTGTCCGGCGGTGTGGAGTTTAACACACAAAATACCGCATGGGGACGCTGCAAGTAAAACAAACAAAAAAAAACACCAACACATGGACCGTCCTTTGTGAATATTTCCCCACCCTATCACGGCAATTTTGGCAAGTTTTGTGAAAGTGACGATGTTTTCTGCCGCATGGGGGCGCTGCTAGCATAAAAACGAGCACACGAACCCCCCATTTTTATAGTTTTTCTGTATTCAGTAACACTTTCTCTATAATTTTGGCAAGTTTCGTAAAAGTGACATGGGTTTTGAATGTACAGCATAAGTTTTATGAACTCACCCCATTAGTGCATCAATGGATAGGTTCCAGACCAGATTTTGTGGTCTTACGATGTTTTCTGCCGCATGGGGGCGCTGCTAGCACAAAAACGAGCACACGACCCCCCCCCCCCCCCCCCATTTTTATAGTTTTTGTGTATTCATTAACCCTTTCTCTATAATTTTGGCAAGTTTCGTAAAAGTGACATGGGTTTTGAATGTACAGCATAAGTTTTATGAACTCACCCCATTAGTGCATCAATGGATAGGTTCCAGACCAGATTTTGTGGTATTACGATGTTTTCTGCCGCATGGGGGCGCTGCTAGCACAAAAACGAGCACACGACCTCCCCATTTTTATAGTTTTTCTGTATTCAGTAACACTTTCTCTATAATTTTGGCAAGTTTCGTAAAAGTGACATGGGTTTTGAATGTACAGCATAAGTTTTATGAACCTTGCCCATTATCCCACCCCTAACAGAAAACGTCCCTGAGAAGGATTTTTAGGATATTGGTGTTTTCTGCCGCGTGAGGGCGCTGCTAGCAAGATTGAGAGCATACACCCCCAACTTTAAAACGTTTGTCCTCGTTTTGGATACCTTTCTCTACAATTCTCCCAAGTTTGGAGAAAATTACGTGGATTTTGAAAGAATTATGGGGATTTAAGTTTGCTATTGGACATTTTGTTGCCTATCATGGCCTTGATCCTGTAACGCTATCATTCTATACTGGACGTCAGATTGCCATATTCTTCAGAGTCCCGTAGAAGAAAAACAAGCACACGAACCTATGGTTTTATTTGCATATTTGGGCTTCGGATGGGTCAAAGTTACGGTATGGAAAGTTTGAAGAAACTGACATGGACTTCACTTTAACTGGGGAACGTAGGGCAAACAGCTCGTGTACTGTCGATACCTGACGTGCCCCGCTATAAGTGCCTACGCCTCGCAACTGTGAATGAACGTGACAAAGGCATGCATACTCAGAGTAATATTGAATTTTTAATAACAGAAATATCGAAAGTTAATTGGCAGGAGAATAATAATAATAACATTGTAAATGTACATCCGAAAGGGAAAAGGAAATGGCGGCGGAATGGAAAGGGCATGCAGTATAGATGCCGTACGCCGGAAGGCTATTAATTGCGAACTCAAAATCATCTTCAATCTAATTTTTGCTCTGTCATCTGAGACATAATAATGATAGTTTATCCCTAAGCAAATTACAATATCAAGAAATCTACATAAATTACCTTCATACAAAGTAACATCCGCACTCTTCTAAATATCTATAATTACCTCTCATTGCTAATTGCTCTTCCCTCAATTATCTCTCGGATATTTTCTGTTTTACACTACTATACCGTGTGTCTAAAAAATGGTACAGTCAGGAGAAACAAAATAAAAGTATGATGATGGGAAAACATGTTTAGGTTTAGATATCAAAGGGGGAAAGTTATGATATCTGATCATGCTAAAGGACCTTGTTTAACTAATTTTCGCCTGATCTCGAATTATTTCTGACTATATGCGAATCGACACATTCACTTGTCGATTTTTGTATTTACGATGAAAATGGTAATATATTATAGTTATTGCAAACATTTAGTCTTTTCACTAACAATTTTTATTGTGAAATAATAACGATTGAATAGTGGCTTAAGTACAACTAGATTTGGCCCTGCTAATGTTGGAGGGGTTTACGGTGGGTTGAGATAGTAGGGTCTCCCTAAAAAGCAAGTCTGGGTAAAGTACTTCCAGCTTGAACTTGCTTTATAATTCTGATTGCCTCAAATTCCTTTTGAGTTTTAACAGCTTTAGCAGTTTCTAGCAGTTTTTCAAATTACCTTAATACTTCAAAACATGTTGCCAACTGTACCATTTTGTTTAGACACACGATAGTAATTGTAACTATACAATCTTAGCTTATCCCCAGGCAACAGACTAGCACACATCTTAATTAATTACCTATATACTGTAAAAAATAACATGAAGTGAAATCCGTGGTCTTCAAAATATCTTTAATTATCTCTCATTATTACATCTCACTAATTACTGTTCCCTCAAAGTGTTGGCGACTCATTGTATAAGGTTCCATTCCCTTGTATTTTCAAAGCCTATTCGTTTTTATATACTACGTTATTCTTCTTGTCTGTAATGATGATTTCGAAGAGGCTTATTCTTCTTATTCTTGTTGTAAGTTGTATGGTCTATTCTGTAAGACAATAACTAAATCTAATCAAATAAAAAATATCTTAATACTAATAATGATAATAATAATTATTGTTATTATTATTACTTTTGATTTAGTGATTATCTTATATAATACACGTATCATGTACAGAATGGTGTACATTATACGTTTAATGATATATGTATTGATCATACAACTGATATCGATATGCATGACATGCATTGTAAGGACTGATCTATGAACAAAACGAAGCAAAACAAAACACGCTTGAAAAGAGACGGGTGCAGTGAGCTTGGTGACCGGCAAGACATTTAAATCAACACCCATGATTATACTCTCACTTTCATGCCTTGAAATCAAGAAAAAACAAACATGTAAAACGAACTAAACATGAATACAACAAAATAATAATCAAGTGAGTTAAAATATCATTCACGGGTTTTCTCCAGCATAATAATACATACTGTACTCAAAAGAATTGTTCATTAATTTGATATGGTAATTCATCTCATTGCAAACATTCAGTCTTTTAACTAACAATTGTGAAATAATAACGATTGATGATGGCTTAAGTATTGGCTCTGGTAATGTTGGAGGGGTTTACGGTGGGTAGAGATAGTAGGATCTCCCTGAAAAGCAAGTCTGGGTAAAGTACTTCCAGCTTGAACTTGCTTTATAATTCTGATTGCCTCAAATTCCTTTTGAGTTTTAGCAGCTTTAGCAGTTTCTAGCAGTTTTTCAAATTACCCTAATACTCTTTTTCGGGTTTTCTCCAGCATATAATACATACTGTACTCAAAAGGATTGTTCATTCATTTGATATGGTAATTCATCCGAATGAAAAGCTTTAATAAACCATTAAAGGCATAATTATGAATTCCTTCGAGGTGTAGCCATACTTAATGGATACTATTATGGGATTTGCTAGACTTGCACTTCCCTGGGCTAACGTATAGACTGCGCTGCCAATAAGAGTGAACAAATTCACCACGTACGTCATCACTAGCGTCAGAATGATATCCTCTCTGTGAGCGGCAACTCGCTCGATTGGTTTGACTTCCATTATCATGATTATTGTTTTATGAGTGCGTATTCACAATCATCTTATCGTTCTAGCGTTCATGCGTAAAATGACTGTATCTCGTCTTTAAAAGACATCATTACTATCGCTAGTACACGGCCAGTGAACTGAGTACCAAACTAAATTACTACCCAGATTATCCATAAATGAATCGTATGAATTGGGATTCATTCTCTACTATTGATGCACGACGTTGTCATTGAAACAGATCGATATGAATGTTGCAGAACTTCCAAACTCGACTCACAGCTGGTACGAAAATACACTGGGTGTTTCAAGCCCAAGCGATAACCAAGATATCTCAGAGGTGTCTAAAATGCATTTGTCCATTGCCGCGGCGTACTTGGTGTTCATTGTGGCCATCGGGACTCTCGGGAACAGCTTGGTATTGGCGGCGATCGCGGTGTCTTTGAAGCTCCGATCCAGAACGAATATCCTCATCGCTAATCTCGCCGTGTGCGATTTGTTCTCGTGCCTTACCCTACCCGGACAGATCGTCGTGATTCTGCAGATGATCTTGACAAACGAAACAGTTTCCTCAGGAAAAATTAAGTTGGCTTCTTCTGCCTTCAACGTCATTTGTATCTCCTGTAGCATACTCACATTGGCAGTGATTGCCGTCGAGCGAATGGTCATTGTAGTGTGGAACAGGAGCTCGTATTGTCGGTTGTTCTCGAACCGGAACCTGAAGGCGATCGTCATCTTCACATGGCTATTTCCAGTGGTCGCCATGTGCATCATTGACCTTTCTAAGCTGGACACCATCGAGTACTACATCAACGCGCACACGTGTACGATGCCGACTACCACAGACAATAGGGTTCATGTTTATGACGTTATTGCCTTCGCTAACACCAATTCCGCCATCTTCGTTCTTGTCATGTGTTATTTAAAGATTTACATGCACCTAAAAAAGCACTGGAAAACCTTGAAACAAAACAACAGAGGAAAGTGTAATTGTACACATCAGGGCCGGTTTTCGCGTCTGGACGGTCAGGTGGAAAGACAAAATATGGGTCCGAATGACGCGAATGACACAAAGGATGCAAGTCGTTTTCACTGTGGTGAGCAATCGAAGTCAGGCAGTACAACGCCGTTGACGAATTGTCTTTTATTTGACATCGACCCGTCAAGGAAGCGGAGGGTTGAACACACAATGTCTCTTGGTACATTGCAGTGCAATAAACAAGGATCCAGAAACCAGTCACCTTTACCGTTTACCGCATGCCCCTCCAGATGCCCGTTCGAGGTGTCGATTAACGGCGCCCCCATCGCTTCCTCTTTCGAGTGGAATGGGGCAGGAAACGAACATAAGCATGATGAGGAGTCCAATTTTGCCGGAGTACCTTTTAGTGACCGTCCATTCTCCGTTACTTGCAGCGTAACGAGCAATAGTCAAAAGAGTAACACACATTCTCCGAGATTTGAACGCGATAATATTTCGGTTCTTCGTAAAGATTTACACGCAGTTATCGATGTATGCAAGGACCAGTGCACCGCAGAAACTGATATGTTTTTACCGTCTTTTTCCAGATACAAAGTCAATATGATTGAAAATACAGAAACAATCACGGAATTTAGATTCTCTCTCAGTTCTGCGCCCAGCTATACAATCAATCGCAGCATCGTTTATAAGACCAATGTACAGGAGGACCATGTAGTCATATTACCAAATGGCCAGCTTAGCGACCACTCTCTTCAGTCTTTTGACCAACATAGTGAAATAGGAAATCACGAAGACCTTCGCGAAGTCGAGAAAAACTCACGAGAAACGTCGAACGCAAAATCTAGAGAGTCGATCGCCAAAGCAGCGTCCTCAGATGCTTCATGTCCCAACCAGTCCTCTTGCTGCCACGCAACGAGCAATTCTTTTGATACAGCCAACGGGCTTCGGAGATCCAATATACGCAGGAAAGACGAGATCGCCATCACTAAGAACCTTCTCCTTGTCGTCTTCATATCCTACCTGTGCATCATGCCTGAAATGGGATGTCTCATTGCCCGCTTCGTCCGCGGTCCAGTGTGCGTCTGCCTCTACTCATTCCTCGTCATCATCCTCAACCACGTCGTCAACCCGGTGGTGTACGCTTACAGACACCCAAACTTCAAACCCATCATGAGGTGCCTCATCCGCCTCCGCTTATCGGATGTGCCAGAGCCGACGCGCTGGTTCAAACGCGCTCTGATTCGTAGCCAGTATCGTACTTCAAGAATCCCCACAGGAACGCCATCTTAGAATATATTCAGGAAGACCACATGCTATACACCATGACGTAGTTTTAGGTTTCCATTCGATATCTCGGTGCCGGAGCAATCGCTGTGTATCAAGAGCGCTCAGATTCGTCGCATGTTTCGTGCTTCAAGATATCTTACATAAATGCAATTTTAGAATCGAAATGCATAGTGACGTAGTATGGTCCGACTGAATGGGTCGGGGCACAATCTATGTATTGTTTTTAAATTTTATTTTGTTCAGCATGTTTTTTTTTGTGCCAGTTCGTAAAATGTATAACAAGATATGAAATAGACAGGAATAATTCGTTGAAAGATCGTTCCGGACTAAATGTATCCCGATACAGCTAGTTAAAAATAAGGTATAATGTGTTCTACAAACTCTGTCCTTTCGGCGACTTGAGTAATATATACATAAACGAGTATTACATATCACGTTCAATATTGAAGAAAGACTAACTACAAATTAATATTTAAGGTGATCTACCATTAACTCCTATATACTAGTTATCTAGCTCTAAGGATACCTTAATGGAGTGTTACCTGCAACAAATCCAGCAAAAGAAAATCAGTAAAGCGACTGATAGTTTGTTTTTCTTATACTAGAATTCTGGCTCAGCCAATGTATTTCTTGGCTTTCGGGAGCGGCATTACCCGTCATGCGGATAATGGCGCATTCCCATGCCCCTGAAGGTGATATTTGAACGAGGGACACACCTGCACCACCTGCACACTGTGCACGTGCACGTGCACGTGCACGGAGAACCATCACCATCATCATCACGTCACCAACAGCACGCAACACAGCACAGTCCTCTCCAGGACAGCGTTTTCCCTGTAAGTAGAGTAACTCTTCAACATGTTGAAGGTTGAAGGTTCAAGAAGATAAACTATAAGACAGCATGCTCTTTTCAGCTAGAATCGATCAAAACTAATACACAACTCAAAAAAGTAAGCCCCCTAAACAATTGATCATAAATTCTTAAACATTGACTTTTTAAAATCCTGCCTCAACAAATAATATTTCTATAGTAAATATGTACTTTTCGTGTGAAAACGTACTCGTTGTGTTGTTGTGTTACTATTAAAGTATGTTAACGTTTTTATTCATTTCTTATATGTACATTATATATACTCTATTCTATAGAGGAACGGGAATTTCTTTGAAAATTACCGCCAGCTATATGACATGACAAATGAGCAGTATATCATTGGTTTCGCATAACACGTATTTTCCCCAACATTTTCTGGTAAAAGAATGAAACGCCTCACGCTTTCTTTTGATAAGCATTAAAACGTGTGATGCGCATTTTCCCAAAAATTAAATTCAGCCAAAATCACTTTGAGCTACTAGATTTTTCTTGTAGCTGGTTGTTTGGCTTCTAGTAACAGAAAAGCGAAATTTGGTTTTGATTTTTTTTTCTTCAAACGACTCCCTGATTACAGAAAAGCGTTCCGGAATGTTTCCGATTGTAGTCAAAATCTATGAGCAGTAGGTGACAACATCTTACATCAATTTCACTTTGTTCACCAAGTAAATAGTGCTTTTAATCTTTGCAAATTGAACACATCATCCAAAAGAACCTAACAATGATATTGGTATACAATTAAAGTCTCAAATATCACTTTCGAAAAACCTTATGAAATTAATGGAACACTTTAACATCTATGATTGGTGAGTAGAGTGTATATTTAGGGTTGTCATTTTTTCGTGACCATAATTTTGTGTTGAGTAAATATATAATCCATATTTGGAGAAAAAAGATTGTGCACATTTCTCAACTCTCTGTACTAATTTCAGAATTTGTGCAATACTGAATGAGTGTGTGTGTGTGTGTGTATGTGTGTGCATGTGCGTGTGTGTGCGCGCGCTTGTGTGTGAAACGATGATTTCGTTCTCACCAGTGTGTGAAAGTAATCGATAAATATAATTACGTTACGTTAAAGGGATCTAGTAACATTGTCCAATTCTACAAAACTTACTATATAAGCATGATAAGTAAAATAACTCTTGTGGTTCGTTCATACCTTGTCGTATTCATATTACCAATATAAGCATGCCATGGAACAGGTTTTTTTGTTTTTGAATTTCCCTTTCGTTAGAAAGATATTTACGATTGAAGTGTTCAGATTGGTGACTATCCACTGGATAGTCATACGTCTTTACATAGTCAGTGCATTGAGTTAGCAAATATCACTTTGCATTTTCGCTCATAACTCGGTCATATCGGATCACAAAAATACACATTTTATCAACCATTCATCACTTTTTGCACATGTCAACAAAGTTACTTTGTCAACAAAGTTACTAGATAAGCTGGCAGGAAACAATGGACCTATGACAAGTTCGCGACGAAAATGTGGGGGATTTCGTGGCTTGTTTTGCGATGCTACTGTACAGTCGTACGAAGAAATGGTTGACGAAAAAGCTGACGTGGCTTGAAATTCGGTCTACCTAATTGATGCCACGACATATCCAAGAAATGTTAGTCTTATATACTAGTGCTGTGATAACATCATACGACATTCGTACGAAAAATGGCACGTTGTGGAAGCCAACATTCTAGTGTAATTCTTAAGACAATCTCACGAATGATGTACGATTGTTGTGAGATAATTGCAAAAAATTCGCACGAAATATCAACTACTTCGTGCAATGATCGTACGTCCCCTGTATTCAAGTTAGCCACTGCCTGCAGCCCCTAGCCCCCCCCCCCCCCGTATCGTGCGCCTAAGACAAATGATCTCGCTATCACAGGGCAGGGTCCGCCTATTATATAGCATGGTACTGTCATTTCCAAACGTTATTCTATTATCATCAAATCCATACGAGGGCGCTACTCTGGTTTTGAATTTAGTTATTAAACATTCAAACGTTATTAAACATTCAACATGTTGTTTTTCGCATCAAATAAGTTGATACGCCTCGGGGGTGTTTAATATGTTGTGATTGATGACCGAAGTCAAAAATGCATCACTATCGATTTAATAGACGCCGGGGGACTTGATTCTACTTAATTATTCAAAGTATATCTTTTCAATAATTTATGCTGAACATAGTGTTCCCGTGTTCAGCGACGGTGGACGTTTGCCAAGGAGGGAGGAGGAATCAAAGTATTTAAAAAAACAGTTGTTCGCGAGTATTTTATTGTTCGGTTTGTAAAATTATCACAATCCATCTCAAATTGAATGATTTTGTTTGTATTTATTCTTCTTAATCATTCATTCAAGTATCTGGTACCAACTCTCGTAGAAATCCCCATGTTAGCTGAACGCGGGAAAACAAAATAGTAAACAAGCATGTGGAGTTCATTGGGTTCTGTTGTGTTTTTTGTTGTTGTTGAAATCTACAAATGTATACATTTAAACGTTGATACTGAATATATAAACCCATGTTGCCCTTTTTTCTCGAAAACCTGCACGCCATTTCCCTAAAGTGTGTATTCATGGCAGGGGTTAATTGTTTACTTTTTCCTAAAATGGATGGGATTGAAGTGACATCAACTTAAACAAATATATTGAGGTTAATTGATTCAAGTATGACATCAATAATTGTATATGTGCCACAAGCGCAACACCTTTAAATCCAAGGTAGTTGTTATGTAATTTTGCATACTTATTATGTATATTATTATTTCCAGGGGTTTGAACTCCCGTAAGAAATATGTCCAAAGTTTCATTTATCCGTTATGTTTTAATCATGTATCAACAATATTTAAATTTCGTTTCCACCTTGCAAACATAGCACAACAAGTGAAATTGGCATAATGAGCATATTAATAATTATACTTTCGGAAAATCCATGACATTTTTTGACCAGGAAAGGCTTAATTCATGTGCAATTTAGATTTAAGGGTATTTTGGACATTGAATGCATTTCTAATAATCATCCACGTATTGCATTATATACGGCAACCCTACTAAATTCATCATATGGCTTTCCATGGTTTCTAAAAGCTAGAATATCATGTTTCCTTTAGCTTTATCTTTTCAGAGCGAAAACTGAAAGAAAAATATGAACAGAAAGAGGAAAATAAATGACAAATAATAGCAACAGAAACGATGTTAAAAATATCTCACTTTGTATATACTAAACGGAACTTATACAGCGTAACATTAACAAAGAACATACACATTGATTTCATTTCAACTGAGATAATCTTGTTGTATTAAAAATTCCTCAAATAATAATAACAGCGACATCAATAACATCAACAGTTTTATATTCAGCATCCTACATAGCATCAAATAACGCATATCTCTGTATATTATCACAACCAGCGTGACCAGAAACATACAACAAAAACACATTTGTATCTATCAGCGATACATTTAATCTCTAACAAACCACACAGGTCGATATTTTGCAAGGATATTATTTTCCTTAAAATAACGAAATACAAGGATGATATATTTTTACCTCTCATATACAGGGGCGGAGCTAGCTTTTTGCTAAGGGGAGGGGGGGGGGGGGTTGACCCGAAGAGCGAAGCGGCGAAGTCCGAGCCGCGTAGCGGCGAGTGGGGGGAGAGTCCGAGAGGGGGGTGTCCCCCCTCTCGGCGATTTTGTTTTGCTATTTTGAACCCCCGTAAGTGATTTTTTTTCTCACTTTTTTCACTTTTTTCACTGATACATTTTTACTTGGCAGCCCAAGGGGGGGGGGGGGGGGGGGGGGGGGTGTTTAAACCCCCTACCCCCCCTGGATCCGCCACTGATATATATACTAAGAAGTTTGGACTTTGTCAAATGTAAATACATAACCTAGGGATAATGGATTAACAGGCACAACAACGTGATTTAATTGATTATAAATGTACATAATACGCATTAGTTATTATTGATAAGGAAAACCAGATTATTATTTTAGTCAGTATACTTTGGTCACAAGAAAATTTTCGGTTGTCATGAAATCATTGATTTATTGATGGATGAGTTGCTTTCTTTCAATTTCATTATGATATTGTTTAGATTAGATAAAATAATAACGGTGCAAAATCAAATCAAATATATTATAGCGCATGCTCCTTTATTGTGATTCTTGGTAGGCCAAAAGTGATATCAATTAGAAAGCAGAGCTCGGTACAGGCATCAGAGTTGAAATAACAGCTTTGGAATAACCTATGGATTTAAGGGAACTTGCCAATCATTAAAGCAATACCCATGTAAATGATACATAAAACAAATACTTAATTATGAAGCATTTTTTTCAAGTTGTGATCTACATTTTAAATTCATGTAAATATTGTAAATAAGTTAATAGAATCCTATTTATTCAGCGGAAAATTGATTTGGGTGTGTGTCTGAAATATTAATTAATGTATCATTATCGGGGCTAACCTCAATTAGCATTAGCTATTTGTTAACTCAATATATGTCAATCAATGAAATGTATTATTTAAAACAAATGTATTATTTGTTATCAATCTGAACTGTGACTATATTGAGAAGCAATGTACTGGATAGCCCTCTACACGGCCTTGCGCCTGAGTGTTAGAAGCAACCATCTGCATGATCATGATGATGGTGAAATAATAGTCGCGGGTACGGGAGGTGATTTTTACTTGTCCAAGCGGAGTCATCGCACGGGAGGAGCTCTATGCCCCTGCCTGTTCGTGTGATAGTCACGATCGCCATGCAGTTGTTCCTGCCGTGCAATTAGCCCAGACGCGAGGCTAATATAATATACATGAAATTTCTTGCTGAAGGAAATATAAATAAATAATACCAGGGTTTTTGTATGGTTTCGAATCTGGTACCAATTTTTCGAAAAGCACGGCATATCCAGCACCGCCGTATTGTTTAGTAAAAATGTGCTACCTGGTTACCTTATGTGAACTATAATACACTTCCAACAATACATAAAGATTGAAAAATACAATAGAAAAGGACTTAGTAAAATAAAAACAATACATACATACATGAATCAATTCTTCTCCACGAGTTCGCCCACATAGGCACTGCTCATGGATGTGATATTTGTAAAGTTGGGCAAGCTTTCACATTGCCCTAAACAATATGTATTTAAAAACATGCATAATTACAGTATTAACATTTTATGCGTACAATTATAATTATTGTCACCGGGACATAATATGTTGAAATACATCACACCATTATTATTTTGGAAGATTATATTATACCAAAATGTTATTAGACAGGCTCGATGTAGGCCAAGATAAAACGGAATTAGACGTATAGAACATTATTAGATTATACAAAATTCATATTCGATAAAGTGAGTGTAAAACAAATAATTAGACCGAATTTGTATTAGACAGAAGGTCTGTCACAGACTGAACGTATATACACCAAATTAGATTATAGTTTATTGGTATTAGACAGAGACTGTGTGTAGACCATCTTTAGACCATATGGGATTAAAGAAAAGGTGGTGTTAGATGGTGTAATAGCCCGGTCACATATCAACGGATTGCGCAAACGGATGTCAATTGGAGAGCTAAATTTTCCATCCGTTCTATACGTTTCTTGTCCGTTCCTTGTCCGGTGATGTACGTTGTTCTATGTTTTGTACATGAATCAATGGAGACGACTTTCATCACCGGATAATTTAATTTCGCAAATTGTCTATTCGTTGGGCATACGTTTCCGATATCCGTTGATATATGACCGGGCCATCAACAGTAGATCCATCGTACATCAAGCTGGACTGCTGACGACCTGACGTTTGCGCCATCGACAATTGTTGTGACGGGTTATAGGGTTAATAGGGTTTGTGTAAGGATCAGGGTTGTAGAGCGGGTTAAGGTTACAGGGTTTAGGGTTAACAATCAAACTGTCGCTACTCTGTGAGGGCCAACTGCAGTTTGAGTTACCGTTCTCGGGAACATGCACTTGCATCGGAATTGGAAATTGAAGTTAAAGGAATTAAACAACTTTATTTCAAACTAGGAAGGCTAGTGGTGTGGCAAACGGCGGACCCGTCCCCAACCCCCCCCCCCCCCCCGAAAAAAAAAGAAAAAAAAAGCGAGGGGTATGGGTTATACTTTCCTTTTGAAAAATGTATATAGCATTGTCAAATTAATTTTAAAAAGAGTACTTATAACTCTATAGCGGTTCTCACATACCTTGTTATATTGGTATTAACTAAAGAAGCACGGAAATGATTGTTGTTTTCCGAATATAGTTATCAAATTATTTACAATTGAAATGTTCGGATTTAATAATCTCCATGTGAGAATTTAAACTGTGTACAAAGAATAGTGTCATGAATTAGCAACAATCACTTTGCACTTTCACTCATTACTCGGTTGGTCATATGTCAATTAATTTACCATGAAATGTTCACACATCAATCAGTGGACATACCAGATCAATCGAATACGCATTGTTATCAACCCTTCGTCAGTTTGTTTAGATGTCGACAAAGTTACTAGATCACTTTGGTGCTTCGTATGTTTGCTGGTAATTTATCCATAAAAAACAATATGAAATGTCCGATATATTTGAATAATCGCATAATTATGCTACTTACCTGTTTGAATTAAAAAATAAACTTAGGAAAAGTTGTAATGAGTAATAAAATACACTTAAATTTTATAAAATATGAAAAGGAAATATTCATATTCATATTAGTCAAAAGCCATTAATGATACGTTTTTATATGTTGAATAATGATATAGCTCGATATACTCTTGTTTCGATCTGCACTGGTTGATTCATAGTTTGATTATTGTTTCACTATAAGTAGTTCAATAATGTATTTTATATCCCTCATGAGAATGTTCTAGCCATGTGATTGGTCGAAACGCCGTCACGTGTTCAAGTATAATTTCTCCCATCAAATCCCAACCTCATATAGTACTTTTGTACAGTACCTTTTTTGTCGAGGACAACGAACTTTTTGGCCCTGCCGAGGGTGTTATATTAAATTGCTGATACGCATGTAATCTCATATATGGCACGTTGTTAACAACCTCTAAATGAGGAATCAGCGAACGTTTATAACCGACTTGTTTTGTTCCCATGACAACCCAGAACGCAGCGGCAGCCAATGTGAACGCTTGTGGCAGCGCAAGTACGCGTGTGCGCGTTTGTGCGCAGAAAGGTAGTGCGCTGACACGTGCGCAAAGTGTACGCGCGGCTACGCTTAACGTAACAATGGTATAAGCGTCTTAGCCTTTTAAAATCATAAATCGTGTTCATGTGCAGGATTTACAAAATGAAAATAAAAGACTCAATATTCCAAACTGTTGAGCCCTTTGTGTTAGTTATAGGTCGTTTGTGATCCAAATAATATGAGGGATATAAAACAAATAACCAAATCTCCTTGCTCGGGTGATGGAGGCAAACTATACGCGCCTCGGTGATCTGCGAAGGTACCATCATGCCTCGGCTATCGCCTCGGTATGATAGTACCTTTGCAGATCACCTCGGCGCGTATAGTTTTGCCATCACCCTCCCAGTCGATGGTTATTTGCTTAATATTCATTAAGTTTGTGTAGAGCTTTATAGATAGCCACGCCACAACAGGATTTAGGTTACTGACATTGTTTGATTGTTGGAATTTAGCTTCTTGGAAAAAAAACTTATGAAAGGTTGTAATGATTGATAAAATACACTTGAATTATATGAAAATGATACATAAATTGTAGGTTAATATACAACTAACGAATGGGCTTCTTGTGATAGTCAAATCTATTACCGAGGTGGGCTCAAAATGATTATTACCCGAAGCGTAGCTGAGGGTAATAGTCATTTTGAGCCCACCGAGGTAATAGATTGCCTATCACAATCAAGCACATTCGTTAGTTGTTTTATATCACTCATCAATATCAGTGATTGTGTTCAGCTTATAGCAAAATAAGTGATAATCTCTGAATATTTCATAAAATCGCTTGTAAATTTTGATATAAAAATCAATCGACATTAAAGAAGCCAGTATGAGCCTCCAGAACCACGGCGCATCTAATACGCTTAAAGTCATTGTTATTTTGCGCACACAATCACAAAGACGCAAAACTGAGTGCGCACCAACGCGCTGGCAGTTGCGCACATACGCGATGATTGCGTGCTAGCGCTCCCACTGATGTGCTTATTGGCTGTCTTGGCGTTCTTCTTCCCAGGGTGTTAGTTTTTACCAGCAATGTCAATCACGTGACTAGAACGTGTGCGCCATAGAGTACTGCACAAATTTGATCGCGTGTGCATTTTGCTTAAACACATGATCTATGGGACGAACGCGTAACGAACTTTTAGTGTTAATTTTTTGCTAACAGCCCGGTCACATGTTTGCGCGGGGATTGCGCGTGTTGTCCAAAACTATCATTTGTCAAATTCAATGGTAAAACGATCTTATGAGGGATATAATTTTTCTTAATAATGATAAATACATTAATAGTGAATATGTTATTCATTGCGGATATGGTATCGGAAAAGATATCGCTAGTGATATTCGTTTGTCTCGCAATGTGGTCAACAAGGATAAATACATTGTTTGGTTGTTCTTTGAATTATCACATAATTATGCTACTTACCTTTTTGAATTAAAAATAAACTTAGGAAAAGTTCTAATGAGTAAAAAAATACACTTGTATAACAAAAAAAGGAATAAGAATTTGTTCGTTATACATACATGTATGAATTCGCGAGAAATTTTGTATATTTGTATGTTTTATTAACTTGTAAACTGTTCCAGTTATTCTGTCTGTATGATTGTATTATCCTGTTCACCCTGCCAATTGCAGAATGCGAATTTATTTTCAACTTCTGCCATGGACCTGGGTTTTAACCCTTCTTTGTAACATTCGATTGATTTGAATAAATAAAGATGATTTATATATACACTGCAAATAACTGAGTCACAATAAAATAATATATATTTATGGTAAACTTGTTTTTTAAAATTTATTGTATACCTCTCTCTCTTTTTTATGGTATGAATTTTAACTAAATTCATCATTATGTTTTTATTTCTTCGAATTGTATAATATTTGTATTGTATAATTATGTATGTATTATTGTAAATATCGTATTTGGCTGAGTAACGGTTCTTTTGTGAACTTTATAAATAAAACAGAAGAAATATTCATATTCTTCAAAAGAGATAATAATAAAAACATAGATTGTCCAACTGATAAAAACACAATCCATTCGAGATAAGGCAGTAGAATGAAATAATGAAGACGAAGAGATGTAACAATCACATGATCAGTCTCGTCTCAATACTGTAGTTGTTCCTCCAAGAATGCCAAGGGGTCCCGCTCGCGATATTTTTTTTCTCCTACGAACCTTTTGTCAGATTTCAGACTTTAGTGAAAACTCTATACATTTACTAAATGAACCGCTATCGGTATAAGGGTTTATATCGGATGGGAGAGAAGGGAGAGAGATAGAGAAAGGGTAGACATGGTAGAGGGAGGAACAACCGAGCAACATAAGTCCAACACCAAATTTTGTTGAATATTCCTTTATCTAATTTATATTATCCTATAATTTAGGAGATGGGCGGAGGCAAAGTTTCCCGAGGGAGAGAAACAAATCAGCGCTTGCTACCCTCTGGTCACATGTTCACTTCATTTGTGCCAAAGCTCACGACGGCATCAATTACAAATAGATAATTGATTAAAACAAACAGTGTACGATGACAGAGAGAAGAAAAGAACCACTGATGCGGGATGGGGGAGTCGTTTAACCACCTGCGAGATTCCCCCTTTTTCCTCCTTTGTCAGTTTTCAACAGTTTCAAAACTCTACTAAAGTGTGCCAAACTGTCAACTTGCGGTACGCAGCCCCAGTCCATTGGTTTCGCTCGGCTCGGCGAACGTGTGAATGTGCAGCCCGCGTGCGTGCGAGCTATGCTGGGGGCGGCCGCGTGTAAACACTCTGTCACACAGCCACGAGTATCCTCAGTCCAGCTCCGCGATGGCTCGCCCCCTTCTCTCTCTCTCCTTTTCTTACTCCTCATCGACATGATCGAGGTGCCAGAGCGGCCCATTGTGAACCATCCATCCGTACGTAATACAAATCATTGTCAACGCAATATTGACAAAACTCTTGCCATGTGTGTCATTACAACGGTTGACCTTTGTTCAGGGCACTCCGTGTGTATGCAGCGCCCCATGTCCGACCATCCCTCAGTTTTCTTGCGACGAATTCAATACCAATGGTCATCTTCAAGTTCGTCTTCGAAGACGCAGCCAGATTGTTTTACCCCGCTCAACGCGTTTTCTCTATTCCCGTGGAAAACAATGACAGAGGTAGCTTTTTTTTTGCCAGTGACTGACTTACGGGCAGAATAAAACTATTTTTGATCGCAAGGATTCCACTTTTGCTCTAGCTCTGGCATGCCTGGTTAACTCGAGGTAAGTTAATCCTTCTACAACTTATCAAAGTCTTTACACGGCTCCGGCTCTGGCATGCCTGGTTAACTCGAGGTAAGAATAATCCTTCTACAACTTATCAAAGTCTTTACACGGTAACGGGGTGAAAATCTAAACTCTATTGTTGCTACCAACTGTCAAAGGCGAGAGCCGCGAATTGGAAAAGAAAGAACAATTATAATACAACGCTGACAACTAAATGACTTCTTCTTAATACTTGTCAAAAATGCACAGGTGTTCTGCATAATGAAGACTTATGTATGTATGGAGAATGAAAAAGTACAATTAAGTGTTTATTAATATTTAATTTGTGTACGATTTAAAGAAGATTTTCCCGGACACTCAATTTTCGGGATGTAGGTCGCATCAAGTTTTTAATTCCTACGATGATTTCCCTAACACCAAAATCTTTTGAATGAATGCAGTTTGCGCAAATTAATTGTTCACAATAATTATGTCGAGAATCTTTGGGTAAGCCATTTCCTGGCTATCTTAGGTTTTAGTGCATGGTCTAAATTATTTTAGTTTTGGTATAGAGGGCGCTGCAAGAATTGTTTTTGTTTTGTGAGATAATGAAAAGCTGAGTGTAAAATTCGAAAGAGAATACAAATTTAATGGCAGAATAAACTTTATTTGATCAAATTCGGTTCAGAAACGGCTGAAATATCAATAAATATATCCGATCGGAATAAATATAGGGCCCAGATTTATTCGATGATTTTTTTTTAAATAAAAAAAATTCTTACACTATTTCAAAAAATTTTCAAAAGAGGTTTTTAAGTAGTTGTTGATGATCTCTCTAATCATTATTTCCTCAAAACATCACATGCATAATTTTGTATGAAAAAATGGTTGAAACCAATACTTTTTTAGAGATCGACATTTTGTGTTTTTTGAATGATAATAGTCTTTTTACTTAGTCGTTTGTAATTTTCCATACCTTTTGAGCATGGTGGAGTTATAAATATTAGTTACCCTAACCCTAATTTGGCTGCTATATACAGTTAAGATTTGGTGGCTATAAGATAGATTTGGTGGCTATAATTTTGATTTAAATAATTTAGGCCACTACCCAGCTAGCCACCTGACGTTGGGCCGATGTCGGAATTTGGTTGCCGGATGTCGGCATATCGCCGTTGGCTCGAGGTTAAAATGTCCGCCAGCCTAACATCGTCACGACGTCATTTTTGTGATATATTGGCATAAGGTCATTTTCCGACAATGGCCCAACATCATGTCATGAGATGATGTTGGGCCATTGTCGGAAAATGACGTTATGCCAATATATCACAAAAATGACGTCGTGACGATGTTGAGCCAACGGCGATATGCCGACATCCGGCAACCAAATTCCGACATCGGCCCAACGTCAGGTGGCTAGCTGGGTAACCCCTCTCGTCTACATCTATTCTTCATAATTATATAAGATTTTTTTTCTTCAAACGTGATATTTGAAGCTTCAATAAAATATCTATATAATGGTAAGATTCTTCTGAATGATGTGATAGTTTTGTAGAAAAGGAATACTGTCTTCCTAGTGGAAATGGTACAAATTGATGTAAGATCAATTTAATATCTTCTACTGCCTATTGACTTTCATTAAAATCGAACGCGTCTATCTCCAACTAACTCCATAATTAGGAAGTAAAACGAAAAAAGAGAAGAAGAGAAATTTGAAAGCTCCAAGTGATTTTGGTTGAATTTGACAAAGTTTGAAATATTAGTAGAATTCAAATTACATTAATATGCATATTTGTAAAAAAAAAAGGTTACAATCTTACCAAAATACTCGAAATATCAACAATGTATGTTTGCACGCTTGATTGAATGTATTGACATGTTTTGACAAGAACAAAATGTGCATTAAATACTATATTAGCTTGCCACTCTGTCTTCGGATAAGAAACGTCCATACTCGATAGTTTAACATCCGAACACTTCAATCGTAAATATCTTTTGAACGAAATGGAAATTTGAAAAACCGAAACCTGTCCTGTGCTTTTATTGTTAATATGAATATGACAAGGTATGAGAGAACCACTAGAGTTCCAAGTAAGTTTTGAGGATATTGACAATGTTACTATTAAGTCTCTTTAAGTTTTATTTCCTATTATCAAGTTAAAGAATACTGATGACCCAATATTAGAAAGGGTTTTCTAATAAGTGATGTAGCCTGTATTCAAAATTGTTGACACAACTTCATAACGACTGACATCATGGATATGTCCGTGTGAGGCGTGTTCATTGTAATTTGAAGAAGTATATTATATTTTAATACATCGATTGGTGTACGAAACGCTGTGTTTGCAAACTCTTATAATATTATATTGGAGAATGTTAATTATAGCGTAAAGAATCTGTTACGTCCGATCACGTATAAATTATTTATTACTTACACTGAAAGAACATAGAATGACATACAAGAGAATAAAGGAAAGAATACAAGGGTTGGACTACAAATATGATCTCATTTATTATCCTGTCTTATCTTATTTCTTGGTGATCTAATGCGAAAAGTAAAATAGTGATGAAACACCAGTTAATTGGAGGCTGAATGTTTAATTGAATGGCGTCTTTCTGGCTCTAGAAACATGATAAATAATACATACATTAACAGGACCAAATGATAACAAGTTAGGAGGCTAATTGGCTTTTAAAGATGCTTGGTAGGCTTGACGTAGGGCAGATTGCACAACTGTTCATTGTGGAGGTGATATATCAACATTCATGCAATATGTGTGTAATGGCCTTGTATAACACGAATGTTCTTTGTGGAAATTATCAATGTATCAGAATATATCTTAACTTCGTAAGGTTCTATAATTAAAACATTACAGTCATGTTCCGCTCCTCCTACTCCGGTGATTTAATTTGTTTTAATTTCATTTATTTTGATTTGTGCTTGTATCTTATAAGCCCAAACTAATCCGTTCGCAATTACATTTTCATAGATATTTTGCAAACATAGGCAGTTAATTTGCTATTTGACTCTCCCGGCTACCCAACTGTTGTTTTTGAGCGTGGCAACGAGGCGAACCAGTCATTCTTATTTAAGAGCCATTACAGGCCTTAACATCCGCTTAAATTTATCAAACAACTTATTTATGAATAATTATTTTAATACAAATAATTTGTAAATATTTCGATGCGACTATACTGTTAATGTGTACCAATCCTGCCCGTATGCAATTTTCTTTTCTATTGTCAGAACGAAAAAAATAAGAGTTTTGGTAAATCGTTTAAAGAAATGGCAAATAAAGGAATTATATATTTTTTCTTTCGCCTTCTCGGCATTTATTCATTACTGCACATTTCATACAAATTTACAAGTCATGCACTTTTTACGATTGGTTAACAACTAGAAGCACATTTTTAAAGCATTTGGTAAATTTTGCAGTGTCTGTTTTCCTTCTTTAGAAAGATAATCATTTATCTGCATGCGTGAGTAAACTTCTTTTAAGAACATAAACCATAATTTGTTTTTCCTCTCATCTTTTCCAAGGTTGTTTCGAATGACTATCAATTTTTAAATACTCCAAAAAGCTAACGTTAAAATATCATTAATTTTTTTGTCTGTATTTCTCTTCAATAAGGTAAATGTGTTAATTTCTACGTGGATGTTATAAACTTTTTGCACCATCTGCGTAAACTTTCTAAAGAACGTGTCATTCATGGTGCATTTAAAAAAAGCGTGTTCTATGTCTTCTTTACATTGACATGCTTCACATGTATCTGTGAAGGAATTATATAGTGAGGTTGCAAAATGAAGAAATGTTAATTTCATATATTTTATCACTTTTAATTCATACGAAAAGAGCAGGAATATCAATACAAGGAACCAGAGTGTATATATTTGTATGTTTTACAGTTTACAAAATCTGTAACGATTGTAATTACGGTCAAAGAGAGTGCAAGGTGATATAAATGCCTCAAGATAGTAATTTAAGCAAGCCCAATTTAACTCGAACGATACAGAAATAAAGAAAATAAATAATTAGAGGAACGGACGCTGTGAAAGTATTCAATTTCTGTATACAACTTTAACGATCAGCATATCAGAGGTGACACATGGCTCAATAGATGCTGTACAATTATGAACGTGTATTGTGCGAACTCGTATACCTACGGCATCTTGAGAGTTAAGGTGGGAGTGACCCGTACAGTCGGGAAGCAAGTTCTTGACCGAACAATGGCGCGGGAAAGTTGCATGCTCCCAGCCCAAGGGGGCTAGTGGGGCCACAAAATGGTGTAAACTTGTCTTGAAGGTTATTTGGAGGAAGCATTGGATTACATTCCCTATACTATCGATGAATAGGCTTCTATGGCAGAGGGTTAGAAAGTTCTTTGTACATCGGAGGAAGGATGAAGACGGATGATATTTATTTTACCAGCTGTCTTAAAAAGTTCCGACTTTCCAACTTAAAGGTATTTGGGAACTTGGTCCAAACCATTAGTTGGATGGTCAACATATGATTAGAATTATCATTATTTAGTCATGTTGATTTTATGCAGTGCTTGGAAGAGTAGTGTTCACGTGTTCGTCACTACCCTGGGTAAATCAAACGTTATCATAATTATTATTATGTATGCATGCAAAATAATCTGTGAAAGTTTCATGTCAAAGAGAACTGCTTTAGCATGTTAAGCTAAGACATGAGGGAAAATGAAGACAATAAAAAAAAAAAAAAAGACGTTTGGATGAGAGTTACACGCAACGCTTGTAAACAAAATCTTATTTATGTTCATATCTTGATCATTTTTGCGAACTTTTGTTTTATCATGCAATGAGGCAACCATACACGTAGGACTACAAATATTTCATCTTCCACTATTAACTTTGCAATAAGTCCTCCTACAGTGTTACCGAGTACCTTTAAGAGTGTGAATGACATAGCCAAGAAAGGTGTTTATTTTCTCATGGCATTAGAAGGGTTGGATTTCATTGGAGTTCATTATCATCACCTTAAGCAATTGTCCCACTTTAGTATTAAGTTTTATTGAAAGAATCGATGCATTTTAAATCTAGGTTATTATTTTCAAGAAAAATGGTGACGTGCGTGATGCTAAAAATACAAATTTGAATTAAAATTGTATTCAAGGATACACAAACACACACCATATGCACACACAAACACACGCACGGAAACACATATTGACACGTACACACAAGCACACACACACACACACACACACACACACACACACACACACACCAATTAACACAAACATACATAAACTCAAATAAATAAACAAACATACACAATTATAGTTCTACACATTTACAAACGTGCACTGTGTTTCTAATTTGTATACGTAATTTAAAGAAACTTTAATACCAAAACCTTTCGCTAAAATGTTAAATGGTTAACACTATCATTCAATGCAATAATATACGTAATCACCGAACACCGGGCACCGAACAAACGTATTTATATATTTATAAACTATATGCAGGATACTTTAAAATTATAAGTTTGAACACACATGCAATAATTATTTTTTTAATTTTTATTTGCTGAATATATGCCACGTTGATTATGTCTTGGAATTGAATACAGTTTAGACAAATATCTTTATTGGAAAACAATGCAGAAACATATCTCCAAAATCCAAATAAAAAAACAAAAATTTTATTGCTGTAATGTTTGATTTCCGTTTGGTTTTTATTTAAGACTATATTTGTTTAACATTGCTGCATTATGGGCAATAGAAAATGATGTAAATTGTTGTAAAGGTATTACAATGATGATACAGTGTATCAATTCAGACAACAGTGAAAGAGTGCAACAAGTGTATACAAGTTGAAAAAACAAATTTTTAAGATTTAACTTACAGTCTATTTTACAGCGCTATGTCATTTAAAAGTTCGCCCCTGCGAATTTCAAACTTCATAGAGAGATCCTAATTCAGTTACGAAATAACTATTAGCCCATTTCAGCCATATCTCACCGTTATGTATACATATAATGGTAGTGAAGGGCAAATATTTGTATCAAATATCTTTGGAGTAATTACTGTTTGATTAGGCGTATATGGACTATACATCTCTATTGTTCATTTCGGGAATGTGTTGTCAGTTCTGTATTATTACAGACGTCACCTTGACTGAAGCCTGGTGAAAAAAATGCGGTGTTTAGATTGGGGAAGGATAATAAAAGGCCATTTGCAGATGGTCCCCTCGGATCTTCAGTGCAAAGTAATATTGTCAATGGCCCTTTTGTAAACTGGTAACCGCAGCTGTACAGAGTGTAGACAATATTCCTGTCATATCGTAGTCGCTCGCAAGTCCCCCTTGTCAAGCCCAAACACCCGTACAAGTTTTTATCGCCTTGGTAGACGCGGGAAAACCCGCGGCGGACTAGGGTACAAAAATTGGCGACTTCGGACTTCGATCAAATTTCAATGGCGTCTGACAGTTATCTTTGCAGATAAGAGATAATGAAACAGTTGGTAGCAGGACTGACGAAAACAAAATCAACAGTCAAAACTTTTCTTTTGTGGGCATATTAAAAATAGCGGCGTGCGTCGATAGTTGACAATGACCCGTCAAAGTCGTATACAACTGATTAATTAACTGGTTCATAAATCATTAATTTATTCTTTTCTCGATAACCCATTTACAATTATATCGGCTCGTGCTCGAGTGCTCGAGTTCCAGTATTACCGGTCTGGTGAGTGGCCGTTTATAATCCTCTCTACCTTTAAACAAAAATATATATTTTCCAGGCGGGTGATACTTATCTTATTTAAAGAGGTGAGCCGTTTTCAGGTTAACTCGAAGATAAAATCGTAATGCCAGTAAAGGCAGTAATCGCCATGGCGGGAAACTTAAGAACGTTACCATGTTTCATTTTCTAAATTTGATTTCAATTGAACATTGATCATCGGATGATAAGGTTTATAGTCTTTGTATCAACATATTGAAATGCTAGATAATGAAGGAGTTTTTCTTCTGTTATTTTTTTAACGTAGACATGAGAAAGAGCAAACTTCGTTTAAAAGTCTGAATGAATTTCGCCTTAGAGCAATGATCGTTTGAAATCAGTTTGCTGATATGACTTACAAATGATACACATAATGAAAAAAAAAGTGCATTCATAATCTAAACAAATCGCTGAAATAAGTATTAAGAAATAACTTGTGGTTATATAGCCGTTAAAGTGATATTATACATTTTTTTTTATTATATAAGATAGGTTTAGAGGGCGCAATTAATATTTTCTGTGAGTTATTGAAACACTAAGTATAATATATGAAAAAAACACAATTTTAAAGACAGCGTAACTTTGTTGAAATACAGCTGAAATAATTTATATCCGATTGGAATAAATGTTGGGGCCCAACATATATTCAATGATTTAAGAAAATATGTATAAATCCTACACATTTTTGAAAATATACCAAAATGGCTTCAAATTTAGTTTTGATGATCTCTGCATAATGATGAATTATTTTAACCAAACATCACATTCACATGTTTTTTAAAGATACAAAATGGTTTAAAGTGAATCAATACATGCACTTTTTGTTTCTTATTGTTTAATGAAAATGCAAGGAATAATCATAAAGGATGAGGATAAGAAGAAGTAATACCTGTGTTTAATTGCTTGAGCTATAATTTCTTTAATTTAAGCATACCGTCTGTTTGTTCCCGGCTTCAAATGAAATAATGACGCAAATAAAGACTATTCTTCTAGATTCGACCTACATTAATCAGATAGTTCTTCGTGAAGATAATGGAAGTGGACTGCATATAAAGTTTCGATGCAAAACGTAATAAACGCCAGTTTTGAAAATGTTGACGTAATTACAAAACGTAAATAGAAAAAGATGCCTTTCAAATCATATGAATCAATGTATTTCTTTGAAGTATATTAATAGTATCACATAATTATTTGCTTTATATTTCAGCAGTTTCAATCGTAAATATGTCAACATAACAAAAACGGATATATTGCGTTTTGCTTTTCGTATGATTCAAGACATGCCATTTCGTTTGTTTTTTAGTATGTTTTTTTAGGATGTTTTTAGTATAATAATTTATATCAGTTATTATTAGTATATTTGTTAATATGTCTTTGAATTCAAACATCCGCTAGACCTTCATAAAACAATAATTACAATATTTTCAATATCATGTGATGATGTCATTGCAAAACAAAATATATTATGATGAATTCTTCATCAACATAGTAATAATAGAAGTATGACTTGAATCAATATAATGAAACCATGAAACGATTCTGTTTCATATTATATTTTCCGTTTAATTATAAATTACAACAATTACAACAATTGAAATGACGCACTTGTCTTGTTTCATTAAGACAAAGAAAGTAGTTTTATGTAATTGTATCAAATGATATTTATTAGCTACCTTTGCTTGCTCTAATCAAAATTAAAACTCGTTCGTACATCAGGTTTAATATACCAAACATAATAATGGCATGGTGCTTTAATTGTAATGGCCTAGTCACACTACCCCGTTTCTCCTTCCGATTCCTATCCGTTTGACATCCGGAAGGTACAAGCAGGAAAGGCCATGCTGCGGACCAAGTTCGGAATGGACTAGTATATAGGATACCTTTAATTCGTACGGCTACGTTTCGCGTGACGTCATGTAATTTCAAAATTTGCTAGATACTGATCGTTTCGCCACATTTCGGACGGAGAAACGGTTCAGTGGGACTAGGCCATGATGAAGCCAAGTTTCCTCACTCAATTTACTATAAACAACATGAACTAATATACAATTGTATATTTGTTGATATTTATACCATAACTTGTATAATTAGTTCTTATCATTATTCTTTCGATAATTAGATAATTACACATTCACTTTGCAAAATGTATTAATTTGTAGTCTTGTTTCACTGTTTAAAAAAAATATTATTACAAATTGACAAATTACTATTTGCATTAAAAAAACTACTTGATAAATTGCCTATTTCAAAGAAAATCTGATGAGCAATGTTAGAATAACAAGTTAGAACTCATATATTCAAATATATATATGATAACATACATTCATACATTCAAACACACACTGATATTCGGACACACATACACAACAACAACAACAACATTATAAATGCCAATGAAACAAATCTGGACTTAACCATAGATGTCCATTCTTCAAAGCATCCTTCCTTGGAATTACTTCTTCATAAATATCGCCAGAAGAAAAAAAAGTGATTGTCTTTCTGCCGACAATCATCGTTCCCTTTATTTTCCCCCGATAATGTTTATGGCCAATTTTATATGACTTCCATCATAAAGTAAAGTAATAATACAATTCCAAAGTCGGCATCGATAGTACTTTAACCTTTCTCCTTTACCTGTGTTCGCCAGGTGTGCCATGGCATTTCGGAGACGAAAAAAGTACATTCGCTTCTTGCCCTTTAGCCATTCCTTAAAGACAATATCCGTGAATTGAACGCTAAAAAAAATCTAAAATCACATGTATATATTTCTGTAAGAAGTGAACAGTTTTAATTTCATAAAGAATAAACTTAGAGTCTTGATTTGACGGTGTCTGCAAAAATCTGACGGACGCCTTTACTTGGGGACGCCGTTCGGGGACATTTTGTTTTAGATTTATTTCCTTTCAGATAGAAGGCAACATGGACAGGTGGAATTGTAATTTGTATGGTTTATTTAAGGCACTTTATTGTCTGTTCGCAATGTTTGTTAGCAGTTCACTGATAACATGGATAAGAATATCGTATTTATTACCATAAATGTATTTGCTTTTATTTAAATGCGATCGAAGCATAAATCTTTCAAGTTCAAGATTTTTAAAAGAGAGGAGATAAGCCTTATGACTTTGAAATATAATTATGATCTATTTTTTCGACCAGAGGTTTTTCAATAATCAGATATGAATTCATGAAGGAAATCATTAATCTGAGATGTTTGCTTCATGGGAATACATAGCCGGGATCATTTTGAAAGCCTCAAGAAATTAAGTAAAAACTACAACTCTATATAGTTGTAAACCACCCTTTTTGTTCATACCATCAATTTGTAAACATTTTCTATGACAACCATCTTTTATGGAATAAATTCATATACATTCAAATTAAACAATTCTTACAGAAACACCGGGTCTTCTCATTAGTCGCCGCTTCTCGAACGTCGTCCAACCAGGCGATTGATCATCATGGCGCTGTCCGTCTCCGGAGTCGTTCAGGCGCTCGTACCGTCGATGTCGACCTCCATCCTCATCGTTCTCCTTCTCATCTGCGTAGTCCTACTAACGTTGCATCTCCAGCTGAAACCCAAGGGATTTCCGCCCGGACCGCGGGGCCTGCCACTCGTAGGCAACGCCTTCGATTTCGGTCGCGACGACGCATTTGCCGATACGTTCTTGCAGTACTCGAAGAAGTATGGCCCGGTGTTCAGCGTCCAGATCGGACTTAGCAACGACGTAGTCGTCAACGGAGCCGAAATGATCAAGACGCTCCTCGTAAAAAAGGGATTGGACTTTGCCGACAAGCCCCATCTTGTGGAGGCAGATCTGTACAACAAAGAAAGGAGAGGTCAGTGTTTAAATAAATATAATTCTTTCCTCCACGATTTCTTCTATTTCGCTTTACAATTTAGAAATTGCCGAGTATATATAATTAACAAACATAACATAAATTAACAGGAGCAATGCATTCATTTTAAACATTGATTGTGCATGAATAAAAAAAAATAGTGTTTAAGTGTCCATCTTTTAGCTTTAATCTTGGCATTTCTGCTCTAGTTCATTTTGAACATTTGTGCTAACCATGCAGATGCAGTCAAAGTTTTTTTTTCTTACTTGTGGTGCATTTTAAAATGTTATCAGTTTAATCAGCGTTGAAGTAACACCCATTTTCCGTGTTTCCATTCAGACTGTAGACTCTAGACTGTAGACTGTGTGTGTATATGATTGATTGTTTTAATAACGCTTAACTTTCAGCTCCTACGATTAGTTGTTACAATAACGTCTTATCGTAAAATACAAAGCGTCGGCATCTTTTACAAGTCTTCAAAACGGCTTCAACTAGTTCTTTCTCTATCTCGCTGTATTTTCTCTGTTTGCAAAGATTTCATATTTATACCTCGGGATATTTTCTAGACTAATATAGATCGGTAAACAATACAAAGTACTTCTGACCCAGGGAGCTTTGCTAAACACACATTCGAGAATAAATCTCTAGAAATTAACAAAACGTGGGTTCTTTAGTCCTAAGATCGTGTCATTTCGATAGCTGCATGATGATGCGATAACGCAATGCCACTTTATATACAGCCAGATACGCAGCTTATAGGGAGGGGAGAGGGAATGATAGCCCCGCCCCCTCATGTTGGGACCCCACTTCGCCTCCTTTGGACGAAATCAGACAATATAAGTAATATATGTGTTACTTGATTGTAGATGCCAGCTCTATACTACTCCCATATGGGATCCATCGCCCTTTCCCCCCTTCTTTGCTACCCTTCTTTCCCACTCGTCTGCTCGGAGTATGGCTACGCCATTTTACGCCGGTTTTCTACACCCATTCGAGTTCACGTGATGACAGGGCTAGATTAGATCAGTTGTTGGGCTAAGGTCATAATCGCGCCTAAGAGCGAGTCCTAATCTCGGTTCAGGAGACTGAAGAAATGTTCCGCACAATTTCGCAAAAAAGTTTTACTTTGGCGATTTTTCTTTCTCTTCCGTGCTTCATCGCGGAATTTTAATATTAATTATTGTGGTTTTGGACAAAATTGTTTTAAAATTGTACAATACTAAAATTGTCATGATGATTAAATAAGTTTAGATTGTCCAAAGAAACTGATCACTCTTAAAACAAAAGTATATTGTAATACAGAGAGACGTTTTGCTAATTCTGACAGAATGTAATTCAATGTATACTGCAAGTTTAGCACTTCAAACGCAGAGGTCTACGTCATTAAAACATTATGTATACATGCAAAGAACACACTGATAGAGCCTTGTCGAGAGACTAATAAGACTAACGATGCTTGGTTATAAACTTTGATTTGTCGAGAACCGGGTTGTAGAACAACGAGGGGGTCATGAGGGTCAGCAGCGAAAAGAGCAAAGACCTCCGACGCATCTTGCGCTCGAGAGAGCCCCGTCAGACCCACCTCTCTTCGGCCCTTTAACTCTTTAAATACTCGTGACAATGCCGATCTAGTGACAAAGTGTCATTGGGGTAAGCAGTGGTGCCTACAAGGGGGAAGAAAAGGTAGCAATCGCCCCCCCCCCCCAATGGAAACTTTACCCCTCTCCTGCTTGCCTCCTCAATGTGGATTATTACATAAATAGACAGATAACCAATTCCATCTTCATACAGTGACGTACTCTGTATCCCCCCTCTAATATTGGTAATGGAGCAGCATGAGCCATTAATGAATTATGGTATTATATATTTCGTTATGGTTGTTTCTCATAGGGGGAGGGGGAGGGGGTAGACAGGGGGTAAGCCTCCCATCTGCAGATTATTGCACTTCTCCTCCTGTTGCCCCCCCCCCCCCCCCACTCTTCGGCAAGTAAGACAATAAATACACCATCATTATTCTTTGCTGCTCACTGTTCCCCCTCCTCCTTTGTGGAAGTAGGGCAGTGTGAGCATAACCATGGATAGTGTACTATCCATGGCATAACAATGTATTTTGTGGTTATGTGCTCTTCATTAAGGGTGTCAAGGGGGACAACAAGCGGGTAACTAGCCCATCAACCATGTCAACGAGATCTTTCTCCTACCCTTTCCCCTCTTTATGGAAAAGAATTATAAAGAAATATATATTACCACATTTAGTTTTGTTCCACTAGGCCACGCTGAACCCCTTTTTGTTCCCGTCTGGTTTTACCCTGACTACGCCTTGACATAGTGGGTACGGATGGTACACAGAAAGTCACATGTGCGCTGCAGACCCTGCAAGAAGGGTTAACAAAGTCCATTCTTTCCCGTCAGCGCTATAAATCATAACTGCTGCTATTGAATTGATGCGAGAATTCTGCATTCAACAACAACAAAAAGAATGTTTGACAAGATTATACATACAGTACTTTAAATCGATGCGTAATATTTCATGAGTGTTTTTTTCCTCTCACTCCTCCTCACCTTTGTTACTTAAACGTTCCTGTCTAAAGTTTGATTAAATACACTTCTTTGACTTGGCGTTGCTGCTGGCCTTTTCATCATAATCACCGGTACGTCCCATCAAAATCGGGGTATTCGTTTACTTTTTGCCCATTATTCATGATTTTGTTTAGCTTATTCCTGCACCTACCACCTCTACTTGTAACTGGTTGATATACGAGTCTGCAATGAAAAGAAAAGTCAACATTATCACAAGTGCAGTGACTTAAAAGTGTTGCTTTCATTTGATTTGCATGTTTATTAACACTTCATATGCAGAGGACATAGCTTATATACTCTGACATTTAAATCATCATCTAACGACAATTGCAAGGACCTAAATTGTAAGACACAAATATTGAATTGTGTTTTTTTCTTATCAGATCAGGGATTTGATAAACAATATTAATTCCGTACAATTTGCTCTACACAGAACACAATTCGCGGCATTATTGTCCCCAAACTTCGAAATAATAAATGATGATCTGAAGAAAATGGCAAATAAACATTTATATAAGTAATTTATTTATACTATTTTATAATTCAAGTTTGTCTTCTTTTTCCAACATCCAACATAATCCAATATCGGATATCCTTGTTTCTAACTGTGCGGATACAGGACAAGTGACACCAAGGCAGTTTGCCTAAAGCATGGCATACAGCATGCATCAGAGAATGGTTGAATGACGTACTAATGATATAACAATAGTCATTAGTATAAGTATGATGTTTATAAAACCACGTTTACCATAATTATTATGCTTTGCTTACATATAATTTTGTGTTATGGTTACACTGCGCGGAGTGCTGGACAACCCATAGACTCTGGACAGAAGTCTTAGAGCCGATCATCCAGACGCCGGATACGGGGTGACCCAGGCCAGAGAGTCTTTGCATAACTCCTTGAGTGCCAGTGTCACATATTTGCACAACACAATAATAATATACACACACATGTCACAGAGCTGTAAAATCCCTGACACTCAAAGAGTTAATATACTGCGCTCGTGGGATGGGTCTGGAAGGTATATGCATTTAGCCAGTCGTCCATGAGGATTATATTAACACTATTTTCTTTTCTTTCATTTTTGTTGGTTACTGTTCATATTGCAGGTATCTTTGTATCGCACTGCGCAGAGGGCTGGGCCTCTCAGAGGCGCTTTGCCCACACCACCCTGAGGGGGATGGGCTTCGGCAAGGTAGCCCTGGAGCCGATCATCAAGGAAGAGGTGGAAGATACAATCAAACAGTTCACGGTAAGCGTAGAATAATTGGCATCTTGCGTATAGTTACACATTTGCCCACTTAACTCGCGGTGAAGATGATTGAATTTTGTTCAAGCATGCATGCAGATACTAGACTATTTCTACTCGGATTTGGAAGGAAGACTGTTGGTTCATTGACATTATTCTGACCAGACAAATCCGATACAAATGTTATTTGATGACGAAAGTGGATTTGTAGATGCCTGTCGAACGAGTTGACATACCATGTATACTGTGTGCATACTCACAAAGTAACTATGAATACAATGATAACAATAAGTTAAATGACATTTGATCATGAACATTTTCTAGTGTAGTAATGTTTATGTCTATATTTGAAAGCATGCAAACAAGATAATACAAAGCTGAGAAATAACGAACTGTTATATCGGAATATTTTTCTTTGTAACTTGTATACATTGTTTTTTTAAATGTACTTGTACATAGTGTTTTTATTTGTATGTCGCTCTTATACTAATAAACTGAGTGTTCATTGTGGAATAAAAGTATTTTCATTCACATAATTAGGATAAGATATAGAGTTGATATGAGAATAAAGGAAATGCAATATCATGAAAATGATGTATGAGGTATAAGAAAAGGTTATGACATAACGCAGTATCGCTAACGGAAATACATTGTTGAGATGATTTACTATTATATCATTGTAAGTAGAGATATAAGTAATCCCCAAAAGATGTGGATATCAGCGGAGATTTCGTTATTGTCATATCGCTGTATATACATTTGATTGTTGTAATGAGAGGAAAGTATTTAATTCATTATTACATGAAAAGGGCCGCTAAGTGCGTTTACCTGGTTGGGATGTTAACAAACTGTATAACAGTTGATACAGATGAAATGATACGGAATCTGCGACAAGAAACGTGTAAGTGCCCAACGCGCATTACCACAAATAAGTAATGATTATTTTTGCGGTATTGCGAGTAGGTATTCATCGACAAGATGCCAGGTTTGATTTATTTCTCCAAATGATGTCACTCTCCGTAAAGTGCAAGTTCAAATCGGAAAACACAACCTTAATATATTTATTCCGGTACACATCTATTCCCCTGATCATCTTAACATCGTTGAGGTATTTGGATTTAATGTAGAAACATTTCCGCACTGTATTTTCTACCTTCGCTCGCGATAACATTATGCTATAAATTCTCCGAACTTGGCACTGTTGTTAGTAAACCACAAAGTGCCATCATATTGCATCATATTCATACATGGATTCTACAGTGATTAAATACAGCTGGCATGGCATGGTGACTCTTAACTTTCTATAGTGAGTTCAGTCAGTTCATCTCGCATCGGTTATACATTGGAGTATGTTTCGTACCCTTTCTTTTCTTTACTACTATTCCTATCTATGTTTTAAAGAGATTTTCTTCTATTTCCCCTTTACTAGGCGTACTTCTCCCGTTTGTGAATCTTCTTAATAGAAAAGAAAGCGGCATTACACATCTGCCGAATTCAAATGATTTGAATAAACAAACATGATTTATATTTACCATAAACAAGACATAGATTATATCACTTTATTTTCCCAATTCCAACGATGTCGGTAATATAGCATTGATTGTGTAAGGTAACGTAATGAACATGTATTAAAAAAGAAATCTTACTATTGTATTATCCGCTCTAGGAATGGAGGGATATAGGCTACGAGAATCACTGTCATCATTTTATTTTGACCGGAAATAAATACAAAAAGGGGCAGTTTGCCTTCTGTATAGCTATAGAAATGCTACATATTGCCCCCACTCTTATCGATTAACTAATTCTTCATCCCCCTCGAGCTAAATCTCCACTTCAATAATTGTCTTGTTGTCTCTTCAATTTCATTTATTTGGCGGATGAATATTTCTACCGCGTTTCCTGGGGCCATTGATTCGTAGCTTTGTGTTACATTTCTTTCAATTCGACTTTCCTTTTCCATTAAGAAATCAGTTAGAATGATAATGAAGATTGCATTTTCTCTATTGTGGATGCATTTCTCTACAACATAAATTGATTTTTTTGGTGAAGTCATTATCATAATAATAAATTTCTGATATAACGATGTCGTTTTTAATTACACAATCGTAAAAGGCCAACCACTATCGAGATTGTGCATCGCTCGTCATGTTTGATGCACCAGGTATACTGCAAGAAACTTCATTATTTTTGCAATATAGAAATACATTTATTTAGGACTATTCAAAAATTCATTTTATTATCCATTTGTTGGTTGATTTCATTGTAAAAAAATAAATCCTAATTGTGAAATATGGAACTTACTTTCAATAAACATCAGATCAAATTTATAGTTTTCCTAAAACAATGCTAATGCAATTTTGAATTTGAATTCATAAAGAAGCACATTTCGCCTTGGTATACGTTTTAATCTGAAAGAAAACAAATATGATTATATTTTAATTATTATTCCTTTCTATTTTTTCACAAAAATGTGCCATATTATCAACACAATTTCCATAACTTCGAAATTAACTACAGTATACACTACAATTACAATACGCCTGATAATTAAAGCGGTAGATTATCAGAAAGCCAACACAATAATTTTAAAATGGCTATACGTAGATCACGTCACGCATACTACTATACTCTCTTCCCTCTAAATTGTAATAATCAAGGCGACTTCCAAATGCCAATTTGAACATTTATGCGGAAAGGGAGAACTGCCAGAATATGATATAATTGTTATTGTTCTTAAGATATACTTGATTAATGATTTTCTTCAACATTGTTTGTGAGTCTTTTGTGTGGTTTTGAATCCATTTAATATAATGCTTACTAAGGGCGCTTATACATGAGAATGAGTCCTCGATCTTCAAGATCTCGTAAACCTTTGAAATTCTTAGATTGAACAAAGCGAAACACTTACTCTTCTATTTTAATATCATTCCTTCATTATCGGTTTTACATCATGTTTTATGCGAATACAAAATTCCACAGTACTCGGTTATCTTTTAAGCATGTTTGGAATATGCGTCATTTATTAATTTAGAATGTATATTATGATAAAGGGGTATTCCGGGCCTTATAAAACTATTCGTTATTCAAATAAGCATAACGAGAGGAATAATTGGTGAAAATTTGATCACAATCGGACAAGAAACACGGGAGTTATACCTATTTGAACATCATGTAGTAATGAGCGATCGTTTCAAAATTGCCGCTAATTGCAACATCATTCACGAGCAACTCGCCATGGCTTTATTACATAAAAATACACTTATTTCTCATTTTCATAGCTAAAAATTAATTTTTCTCTGCTTGTTTTCACGAATTCATAGAACAATATCGATGGGCCTACCTCATTGGAATTTGTAAGCTCATTAATTTGCTTTGTTATGAAGAAAATTTCAATTTTGTAAAATTTCCATGTAGAAGTCAAAATGGCTGCAGCTCGTAAGTGACGTCACGATCTATAGCAATTGCGAACGATACTAAAAATCGGAGCACAGTTCATCCTGTCATAACTTTTGTATTGCTCTACCGTTTTGGCTGAGATTTTCGATAATGATTCTTCATATTCACCTCATTTTATAGCAGACATCACATTTCTTGGTGGAATTCCCATTTAACTTTCGCTTAGAAAATCTTAATTGCATGTTGATTTCTTTTTTTTATTCACAATTATCGTTTTAAGGTGCATGCAGGAAAGCCTTTCGATCCACAAGAGACGCTAGCCCTGAATGCATCGAACATCATCTGCCGGCTGACGTTCGGCCATCGCTTCGAGCACAGCGACCCAGAATTCCATCAGCTCATGACATACCTGCGAAGCATCATGGGATTCCGGGCGGAAGAAGAGGTCATGGTGTTCCCGTTCCTCAGACATTTCTACTCCCGCAAGGAAAGATGGAGAGACACAGCGAGTCATGTCAGTCATTCTACAAGTATTTCGGCTGCAAGATTACTGAACATAGGGCGATAATCAATGCGCGGCTGTCTGACGCCTCGACTTCGACTGACCCGGAAGTACATGATTTTATTGACGCCTACCTGCTGCATGCACGCACCGACCCCGTGCACTTCAATGACGACGAACTGAAGGTCGTTCTCTGTGACCTCTTCATAGCTGGGTCAGATACCGTATCAACTACTATAAGCTGGGCAATACTCTACATGGCGGCGTACCAGGATATACAAGAAAAAGTCCGGGCAGAAATTCATGAGGTAATATAACAAATAACATGAAGTGAAATAGTACTGAAAACTAATCAATCGACTGTGTAATAAAACGAGAGTCAGTATATAGGAACATACAGCTTTCGATCCAAGCAGGTCACTATAATACTGATCTAACGAAGAACCTGCTAGGATCCGAAAGCTAGGCTCCTTGACTCCCCCCCCCAAAAAAACAAACAAAAACAAAACAAAACAAAACAAAAACAACAACCGGAACAAAGTAAAAAGTACTTTTTATTGGGGTATAGCTTTCCGATCCCAGCAGGTCACTACTGATATCTGACGAAGAACCTACTAGGATCGAAAGCTAGGCTCTTTGACTCTTTCCCCCAACAAAAACGGAAACAAAGTAAAACAAAATACTTTTAGGAACCTTGGTGGCGAGGGAAGCGAAATGAGTCGAGGTATATTTTCTAGACAAGATTTTGTTTTAGATGATCACAAGGTGGCGACAGCATGACAAATTCAACCAATCCGTTTACTCCTGCAGATTGCAGCTATCACACCCTCTACCCCTCTCTCTCTATATACATATATTCGCAAGGTTGGCTGTGACCTTGGTTCTTGGTACTTTGTAGTTTAATCCTTCTGAATACTCCAAGGAGTTTGAACTGGAGGAGGGTCAGAGAGAATGGTTAGCCTCTATTAACAAATATAACCAATGCGATTTCCCCTGCAGGTTGTAGGTGATGGAAGCATATCTCTGTCGCATCGTGGGCGCATGCCATACACAGAAGCCACACTAATGGAGCTACAACGACTCGCTAGCGTCATCCCCATCAACCCACACGCTGCCTACACGGACTCGGAGCTGGGGTGGCTTCAAGATCCCAAGGGTACTCGGATCTGGATCAACATGTGGTAGGTAGTGTGCCCCCCCCCCCCCCCAACTCGTCTATTCGCATTGCGTGCTTACCCTATCTTAGTTTGACATTGGCTGCATCATTAATGCCACATGGCATGCATCAGACACAGATTGGACCCCTTTGAAGCCGACAAGAGTAATCCATCCTACAATCATTCATGAAATAAGAAGTTACTATAAAGAGACAGATAATTAAAGTAGCAAATCAATTAGTGGCATATTGTTAAGAAGACGACATCTTTGTATCAAGTAAGTTTGAACACTTCCTCATCCCACGGTTTCTATTGCAATCACTTCAACAGTAAACATAAATCCTATGTTATTTCATATCCTAACTATCATGACTATGGTACTTCATTTACATCTGGGGAAGAAATGAACGTGATGACTCTAACTTGAATCGCGTTCCCCTTCCTATACTTGCGCAGGTCTCTATTCCACGACTCAGATGAATGGCCGAACCCAAGAAGTGCGACCCGACTCGCTTCCTGCTGTAAGGATGGTTCCAAGGTGGTACATAAGGACAGCTACTTGCCCTTGCTCCGCTGGTAAAGCTTTTAATATTCATTTTGTTTGTTGATGAAAAATAACTTGCGAGTTGCTTGTTGGTTGTATTATTTTTTACGTAATTTGTTACGTGTGATTTAAAGGGAGTGTCCGGCTTTTAACAAATCGTCCTGACAGTTTCCCAGAGGACGGATGGGGATTGAATGTAACACACACACCCAAAAAACACAGATCCAACAATCATATAATTTGGATTCTACGAATGAAAAACGAATGTGTAGAATCATCCCTTCATCGAACTATATTATATCGGCCAATAAATGTGCAATATTTGATTTATTCTTGTAAAGGTATTGCAAAGCCGACATTTTTAAAGTTATACAACGGAAAAGGGTCTCAATAATAAGGAATATATAATAATATGAAGTCAGTTTTTTATGTTATAAGTTATATGTTATTTTTTTTAGTATTCGCTTACGCCGTTGTGTTCGATCACAATTGGTATTATGTGTTCAAATGGTTGGAAACATCGCACATTTACGATGGCACAGAGAGGGAACTTATGTATGGCAGAGCACGGGCGTCGATCTGTGATTGATACCCATTGATCAGGGGGGGGGGGGGGGGGGGGTGATCCAATCATCAATCCCCCCTAATGAATTGGTATCGTAGCCCATAATGCAGAGATATGACCGTAATCTAGACCACAATGAATGACTTTGGTCCTGCAATATGACGTTTTGCCTATAATTGAAAACGATATTACGAATTATAATTGATTTGATGTTTATAATTTATGAAACAATGTTTTTTGTATATTTTTGACGGCCAAATAATTCGCACTTTACTCTGGAAATGAGAAATAAATGTGCGGCTCTCCATAAAACAATAGGTGTTTCCAACCAATTGTTAACATTCCAACCAGTCTATTTATAGGTTACACCCTTTACATGCCGTCTGTATTGAAGCTTATACCATGTATACAGTATTCATTTATGTTGTCTACTTTAGTTTACGATCATCGATAGCAAGAGTTGATTATCAGTTGATATTTTGTGTCTGTTCACAGGGCGTCCGGGCGTATGCATGGGAGAACTGCTCGCCAAGATGGAGCTTTTCCTCTTCTTCACAACTCTGATCCAGCACTTCAAGTTCGAGTTCGCTGATCCAAATCATCGGCCGTCTTTCGAGGGAGTGGTGGGCCCTCAACAGACAACCCAGGCCCGACGAGGTTCGGGCCGTTCCGAGAGCAGCGAAAGTGCAACGACTAGTACGTGATGAGTAGAATTCGTGAAACATCCGCATTGGACAAACAAAATAATAATGAGATGGTTCTAATTCTCTCACTAAAGACACACAGTCATAATGAATCATCAAGACATTATACATTATTATTGTATTTTCGAAAATAATGTTCTTAATTTTAACGCATCATTTTCTTATGACAAAGTTGTGGATGCTGTCAAACGGATTTACATGTCTGGGTCATTTAAAATGTGTCCTTAGCTTACTTGAATGTTTTGTGTTTTTGTTATCAATCAAGTGTCAACACTTGTTAGAGTTATGTTAAAATACATAACTATCAAAGAACATAACAAAACGCATTGTTACACCAGCTGACATTTCCAGTACCAATGGTCTCTCCTTATTGTCGATAGATAGTAAGGACCAACCTCACCTACCAACCTGCAGTGGCGTAGCGTGGTCGGAGTGATTGGATACTTTTTTTTTGGGGGGGGGGGGGGGTGAGGGGCGGATGCCATATGTATTTCCTTGTTTTTTGGTTTGTAAATGTCCCCTTATGTTTTCAATTTTTTTCCTAAAAATTATTGGGTGGGGGGGGGGGGGGGGGGAGGGGGAGCACGTGCCCCCACGTGACCCCCCCCCCCCCTTCCGTAGCTACGCCGATGTTGTGATTAGTATTACTTTGCAACCATACTTCAAACTGATGTCAATCCCTATGTCACTATGTTTATTCAAATGATTATTATTATACAGCGATGATGGCGCTATAATAATAGTTCTGTGGTACATATTGATGGGTACTGTAAGTGCTAGTGTGATGATAATTGTATTGACAAACCTACAGTTAAAATAAAAAGGATATAGTGGCAACTAATTAAATACAGTGTGCGGAGACTGTGATGAATCGCATTATCCCATGGCGGCAACAGGCGGGAGGGGGGTGGACATGCCCCCCCCCCCCCATTTTCTTTCATAAGTGTATATATTATGTATGTCTGATCCATATATTTCACTCTGACATACATTGTGTATGTGAAATTTCTGTCTCAGATATGAACCAAGTCGCACAATTTCAAGGCCGAAAGTGCAAAAGCTCCCGACTGTAGGAGGGGGAGTCCCACACCCTCCCTCGCCGATGTCCCCCCCCCCCCCACCATTTCGAAAATCTGTTGACGCCCATGGCTTATCCGATGCCGATGAGCTGTAATACTCTTAGTTGTGTTATGGGCTCCGTTGCAGAAATAGTCGCAATTGCAAGTCAGGGGGTGTATTCAGTAAACGATTTTAAGTTTAGAAATTTATTGTATCTACGCCATATCTACGTCACTAAAACTATAACATTTATAGCGATTTGCTAAAATATATTTTAGTGACGTGGATATGACGAAGGTACAATACATACCAGGATTCATGTTTACTATACATGCGCAAATCTGATTGGTTCAAATGAGCATTATGTTCAATTATAGAAGGACATTTTTACATTTGTTTGCAACGGGGCACTGGTCTAGTGTTCAGTGTTATGCATGATATGCATAGCCTGCACGAGTCGATCATGGGTTCGAAACTAGGTTGAGTCTCTCGGATGACTTAACTGATTAACCCTAATTAAGAACCAATCAGCCATCTGACCATAGAATCTCCTTTTAAAATTGAACAATTTGTGGACGGGGTGTAGTCCCGTACGTTTATAACGGCATAGTAATATTATGGCGTCACAATACATAACTAGCATGACTATGACTATAGCAAGACAGCTCGACAAGAAAGTGATGCGCTTATGAAAAGTTCCAAAGTGCAAACATTCTTGGTGTTTTTGTAAAGTTTTAAGTGGTATTTTCGCACGGTATTCTTATACGTCAAAGTACGATTTATGCGTTGTATTCAGAAACCAGTAGCAGCTCTATTTTTTTCTCTCAAAGTTAACTTTCTGAGTGGATCAAAAGAAGTAAAATACTTTGTAATTGTCATTTTATACTTTTAAGTGCGTACTAAGAAACCGGTGAAAAATTAACTGTCAATTTAGTAGTATTTATTTTGTGATGACAGTGAAAATGTGACGATTGAAGATATGCAAGATATCGTGTATTTTTTAACCTATTCAATAATTATTCTTTTGACACGAAACATTATACATATAAATCGATTTTATCCGCTGCTTTCGTATTGCGTAAGACATCGTCATACATGTTCTCCTTATTTTCACATGGGAAATGTTTGTTTTAGAATAGCAGTGTTTGGGATAATACGACAATATACACCATGACTATGGTAACTGAATTCTACTTGGTTTAACAATTATATCAAGTGATATACGTAGTGATAATGTAACTCTATCGACTTTTTGTGTGTGTAAATATGATACAACATCTGCAACTCTATGGCCCCGTTGCATAAACAGACAGCAATCGATTATAAGTTACAATGAATTGTAAGTCAAATAATGCGTTCAAAATGGACAATTTTGATTGGTTAAAACGCGCCAATTTTTTGACTAAAAATTAATTGTAACTTACATTCGATTGTATCTCTTTCTGCAACGGGTCCATAACTAACAAGGTTACTCAGTAATCCACGTTTTCATTGTACAGGTTATAATGTCATGTTTGTGTTGATGATTATTGTCTTATCTTGGTAAATATCTTTACAGCTCATCTACACAATTATACTAGTTAATTATTGTTTATAGGCAAACACCACACCTTCATCGTTAGAGTAAAACTAAGCTGTACATACTCCATTTTTTGTTGTTTTAACTCAGGCTACTAGCAAATACACATCGCCGTGTATTTTCGTTTAAATTATCTTATATTAAATTATTGTGTGCCAACATTCTACCCAGTATTAAACGTTAATCAGAACTGGTCAAACAGAAGAAGTGAGAGAAATTAAGTTATCAAGTGTGGTTTAGTTTAGGAATGTAGATTCAAAAGAATATTTACTAAGACTAGTAACGACCATGGACACGTGTATGTTCCGGCCCGGTCCCACTATAGCGTATCTCCTCCCGTTTCCTATTCGTTTGACATCCGTTTGACATACTGACAGGGAACGAAATGATGCGACCAAGTTCGGAACGGATACTTTTAATTCGGCTCCGTTTCGCGTGAAACGAAACGTCATGTGCTAACTTACAGACCGTTTCGCCTCATGTTGGTCGGCTAGGAAACGAAAGAGGATTCCCTTTAGTGGGACTAGGCCACTCGTTTGTAACTCATGGTGTAAATGTTTTATGTTGTTTGCTTGTATGTCAGCGGAAAGCTTTATTGCTTTGTTGTTATTTATCTTAAAAATACAATTTTAAGTTTGTTTTTATTGCTTGATTCGGGTCACCAAAATACGCAATGGACAGTACTGATGTACAATGATGCATATTAAATATATATGTGTATGTACACAGAATAAAACTTATTTGTTGTAATCATTGTTGTGTACCAAGTGTCCGGGACTATGGGCATGCCTTTTATGTGCTCTATACAGGGTGGCCCAGAAATAACGGAACGGGGTGCTTGCTATATTGAAGACACATGATGCCCGTCATAGCAACTAGTAACGTTCAATGCGTGCGCCATTGTTCTTCTCTAGCTCAATACACAGCTGAACGCACACTCACAATGCCGCACGGTTGATCGTTTACTCGATGCAGTATGGCGGGCATCATGAGTCGTTAGTGTGGCAAGTACCCCGTTCCGTTATTTCTGGGCCACCCTGTATAACGCCCCCTCTCTAAATTTCCTTCCGTCCTTTCAGGTCACCATTTATGATTCCATAAATTGTATCATTTGTTGTTTCTTCTTTCTCGAAACAATCCTTTTATACACTTCGAATTTGTTAAATATTTTATCTTTACTAACACTATGTGGAAGTTGCGTATGTATACTGCTATGAATGTACAGTATGTGAGGGTGTGCGTGTTTGTTTTGCTGGGTGTCATAGTGTATTTAATTGGGTTAGATTTGTATTTTGCCTGATGGACTCAATCTGGAGAAATAAATCACACAATAGTTATTTGTTTTTTAGTTTAATTTGATATTAATCTATACAATTAGATAATTTCACGTGAACGTATTTCATTAAAACATTAGTTTATAAAACTCTTTCAGAATAAAATAAGACACTGATTATTAAAATATACAAACACAACATATCAAATCTATGAAAGATCATATAATTCCTAAAAAGTCATACAAATCTATATATAACATGATCTATAAAAATGTCAAGATATAAAAAGGAGTAAGGCATACGATTGATTAAGATTAAGGAATAACTACGAAGAATAAGTGCGTTTGAATAGATCTATCTATCCCAGAAGTAGTGTTGTGAATTGTTCGTTACAGGCCTATGTTTATGATCAAGTGAAAATAATCATGGTAATATAGCTTTAAAGATATTTCAAAGCGCGGATTCTAATTGGCTATATAACGCACCCATGCATACACGAGGGATGGATAACGGAATTCGTTTCTACTGATTTATTTCATAAACAACTACCGACATAAATAGAAGTTCACATAGTATAGTCTAATATGGATACAAAAGTAATTCAAGCATAGTTAAACAGACCAGAAGTATATAATACAAAGGAATAATGATCACAAAAATAGGGTATCCCCGGAGAATTAAACCCTATTTTCTTTGCTCATTGTGTAGAAACAAGAGTAAACGGGAGTAAACAAGCCTATTCTGGCATATATTGCACCAGAAGAAGCACATTGCTACCCGTATGTCTCAACTTACCACTATAAAACATATTAATTGTATACTTTCGACACGGTAGAGGTAGCACAACATATTTGTACTTGACAAACATGATACAAATAATTATGATTGCCAATGACTGCACCCAACTTAAGTAGTAGTACACGTGAAATGGTTGCAAACATTATAGTAGCAATCAGTGTATTTTGACAATTCATTACATAAAACTACTGTTTAAACAAACTATATACACTTCCAATTAAAACGCATACGGATTATTCAGAGTATTGAGGAGGATTAATATAACCTAAACCAAGTACCAATTAAGAGATCAAACTGGTCCGCCCTGTTCGATATACATATTACTATACTGTATGTACGGTGTACCAAAACAGCGAATCGGCCGAAATATTTTAATATTGACATGATCACTGATGATTGAGGGTATCAAAATTGCCTACTGAATCTAAAATCAGTAAGAAACTGGTTCGGATATGGGTCATAGTTTCTCTACCAACACCCTTTGTGAATTTAATTGTCAGCATCTAAACCGGCAATTATTGTATTCAGCTAAAACATTGACAACCCGTTTCGAGGCTACTCTGTTTTGCAGATATCCCTTCACCCAGACCTTCGTCACCTGATGGGATGTGACATATACGATGCAGCCATGGAAATGTACATAGTAGCATTTCTTTTACCCATCAATGTAATGTAATCAACTATGGATACATAACCGTATACAAAATAATACTTCCGACACCTCTGATAACTGCTATTCATATTGTTGTGCCTGTTTGTCCGGCGTAGTGAGTATGAAGATGAATACATAAACGTATATAATATAATACTTCCAACACCTCTGATAAACCGATATTAATAGTGTTGCGCCTGTTGTGCCTGTTGGTCCGGCGTAGTGGGTATGAAGACGACCTTGATCTTGGAGAACATGAGAGCGACGCTTTCGTAGCAGGGATCGCAGAATGCCTTGACGCAGATGGCGTAGCTCTTGGTAGCACACACCATCTTGATCAGGTAGGCCTTGATGCACGGGACCACACACCTGCACAAGGCAAACACATCAAAGGGGTATTATGATAATAATAATAATAATAACGTTTTATTCACCTAGGGTAGCCACTTTAGTGACGAACACTGCTCTTCCAGGACATATATATTATCAAAATTACGTTTACACCATGAGCGACTCTTCTAGCGCCGCCCTCAACAGGAGCGTCTCGCCGCCCCCCGTTCAAACCATGAGCGAATATACTAGTCCCGTCCTCAACATGAGCGTCTCTCCGCGCCCCGTTCACACCATGAGCGACTCTCCGAGCCCCGTTCACAATAGGAACGACCCTTCGAGCCCTGTTCACACCTTGAGCGACTCTCAGAGCCCACAGCGTGATGGTGACAAGTCGCGATATGTCACAGCCACGGTACACGCACAAGACGACGCCTAGTTATCTGCACAACCCCGGTAACTATTCATAAATGTATACTTTCGAGTCGAAATTATCCGAAATAGCAACAGCGTTAATATACTTTTGTTTTGTTTTGTGTGTGTATAACTAACGTTCCGATGCAGTGAAATTCATTATGTAGACTATACAGATAACAAAATAAAAGAATGTATAGCGAACTCGGTGAATGAGTTCATTTTCTTTGTTCGATGTCGATTCACATGCATGCCATGAATCCTGTTTATTGCGGCACCAGCAACTAAAATGGCCAGGACAACAGGAGGATCCATAGCGGACTCGCGTTCACACCATGGAGCATATCACGTATATTCTAATCGCGATCCTATCGGGCTATATGCCAATTATTAAGTTATGAGCCTAATTATGAGTTTGAATTGCTCATAAAATGTTTATTTTGTAATTAATTAGCATTTTTGCTTTGTGTGGCATGTGTTTATATACTACATGATCTTATTGGCAATGAATTTTAAGACAACAGGAGGATCCATAGCGGACTCGCGTTCACACCATGGAGCATATCACGTATATTCTAATCGCGATCCTATCGGGCTATATGCCAATTATTAAGCCATGAGCCTAATTAAGAGTTTGAATTGCTCATAAAATGTTTATTTTGTAATTAATTAGTATTTTTGCTTTTTGTGGCATGTGTTTATATACTACATGATCTTATTGGCAATGAATTTTAAGACAACAGGAGGATCCATAGCGGACTCGCGTTCACACCATGGAGCATATCACGTATATTCTAATCGCGATCCTATCGGGCTATACTTAGTATTGTTTTTTGTTTGTTTGTCAAACAAGTTTTATTATATCGTATGACATTATTTATGTGTTACATGCAACGCATCTTCCACCCTCTCGGAGAAAGACGTTTTTTTTTTTAGTCGCAATCATGTTTTTGAGACTGTTTATGTTTATTCTCAAAGCTAGATTGTTTTATTTTTTAATGATGAATGGAAAAGGCTCCACTGTTATAAGTACACTTAATATACAAATGCTTTGTTGTAATGTGATGTATTTTCATAATTTCTGTACATTTAATTTGATACTTTCAAAATGGTATTTTAACGTTTTGATGTGTGTGTTGTGTTTAAGGTCTAACATGGGTGAAACGACAAACGCAAATGAATTCATTTGACATTTATTCTATGAATGTTCGAGGCCTGTGCGATCGAACTAAACGTATGCATGTTTTTGCTTGGCTGCGCGACAAAAATGCTAGTATTTTTTGTTTTACAAGAAACTCATTCATGTCCACAAGATGAAGCAAAATGGAAGGAAGACTGGGGAGGTGGCGCGCTTTATTTTTCACACGGCGCTACGAATAGTAGAGGAGTCGCTATACTATTTAAAGATGTACCACATATTACTATTAATAAATGTTATCACGATGACGATGGGAGATTGCTTATTTTGGATGTGGTTCTTGGGAATCAAAAAATCACTCTTACAAATGTGTATGGGCCAAATATTGATGATCCGGTTCTTTTTATTAATATTCTTCAACAATTTGCAAATTTTGATTGTGAATCTATAATTTGGTGTGGAGATTTTAATTGCGTGCTAGATATTAAATTAGACAAAAAGGGTGGTCGCCCCATTACCCATGGACATTGTGTTAATAGTATTAAAGAAATAATAGATGAATATAACTTGATTGATATATGGAGATTTAAAAATGCGAATGTGTCTATGTTTACTTGGCATACAAAAGACATTTTTTGTCGTTTAGATTTTTTTCTTATTTCAAGTAATTTGATTGCACAAGTTGATAAATGCGTTATATCGTGTGGGTTTAAAACGGACCATTCCGCTATAATATTATCTTTAACTACAGTGAATGAGGCTAGAGGAAGAGGTTTTTGGAAATTTAATACTTCGCTCTTGCAGGATGGAAAATATGTTAAATTGATACGAAGTTGTATACAAGAAAATTTATTGTATTATTCTCAAATATTGGATCCTAACACCTTTTGGGATTTTTTAAAATGTCAAATGAGATCCATATCAATACGATATTCTATTGATCTTTCAAAGACTAAACAAAATTAGAAACGAGTTTAGTTGAAAAATTAAACAAACTTGAATTGGATTACGCTGAAAATCCAACTGAAATTGTATTAGATCAAATTAAATTTTGTAGAGAAGATTTAGATATTTTATATAAAAAGAAAGTTGACGGCGCTTTTATAAGATCTAGATCCAATTGGATTGAACATGGTGAAAAAAATACACGTTATTTTTTAAATTTAGAAAGAAGAAACCAAAGATTGAAATGATGAAAAAGGGACAAATTCAACAGTCCAATAAAGACATTTTAAAAACTGCTAAAGAGTATTATGACAAATTGTATACTTCCAATAACCCTTCACTAGCTAATTTTGTAGAAATTTTACCTCAAGACTGTCAGAATGTTGAATTGTCATTGAACTCCAAAGAAAAGTGTGAAGGTTTGTTAACATTGAATGAATGTTTAAATACACTTAAAACTATGAAAAATAATAAAACACCTGGTACTGATGGGTTTCCTTGTGAATTTTATAAATTCTTTTTTAAAGATTTAGGCGTCTTATTATTAAAAACTTTTAATTATTCATTTCATTGTGGTAAAATGTCCCTTGATCAAAGAAGAGCCATAATAAATCTAATTCCAAAGAAAAATCAAGACCCCTTATTTTTGAAAAATTGGAGACCCATTTCTATTTTAAATACTGATTATAAATTATTGGCTAAATGCTTTATAGCACACAGGCTAAGAAATGTATTATCTGAAATTATAAGTTGTGACCAGACTGGGTTTATGAAAGGACGTTTTATTGGAGAAAATATTCGTTTGGCTTTAGATATGATTGATTACCTTTTTATACAAATTTTTATGATATCCCCGGTTTTATGGTGCTAGTAGATATTGAAAAAGCTTTTGAAAAGCTAGAGTGGTCGTATATGTTTCAGGCATTAAAATATTTAAATTTTGGTGATGATTTTATATCCTGGATAAAACTGTTGTATAATGATATATATTCTTGTGTTATAAATAACGGCCATGCCTCTGAATTTTTTAACGTTACTTGTGGTGTTCGCCAAGGTTGCCCTTTAAGCCCATTGCTTTTTATTATTTGTAATGAAATAATGAGTATTTGGATTAAGAGTGACACAAACATTCAAGGAATTGTGATTAATGATACAAATATAAAAATAAGCATGTACGCTGATGACACAACATTTTATGTAAAGGACACTCACTCTTTGTCTAGAATTATATATATACTTGAAGTATTGAAAAGGTATTCAGGGTTAAATATAAATCGTAATAAATCAGAAATTATAGCTCTTGGTTATTACAAAGCTAACCCCCCGGACGTAAACTTTACAGGATTGAAATATGCTAAAGGTCCATTTTATTTATTAGGCGTGCATTTTTCAATGAACTCAAATGATTTATATGAATTAAATTATGTGCCTAAATTACAAACTTTAAAACGAATTTTGGGAATATGGTCGATGAGAGACTTAACGCCAATGGGTAAAATTATTATTGTGAAATCATTTGCTATTTCCCAATTTATTTTTCTTTTATCAGTATTACCTAAGCCCCCTGATGAATTTATTCATGAAGTTGAATCGGTTATATACTCTTTTATTTGGAATCATAAACCAGATAAGATAAATCGGAAAACAATTATAGCAGATTATAATGAAGGGGGTTTGAAAATGTTACATTTACCATCAATTATTATAGGACTCAGGATCGCATGGGTAATGAGATTGTTAAATACAGAAAATACAGGCAACTGGAAATGTTTTTTTGAATTTTATATGAGAAATTTAGGTAATGCCTTATTTTGGACTTGTAATTTAAAAAGTAAAGAGCAATTGATAGAAATTGATAACGCCTTTATAAAAGAAATTTTAGTAGCCTGGAGCGATTTAACTTTTTCTGAGAACCCAAATGATAATTTTATTCATATTCAAGTAATATGGAATAATTCATGTATTCAAATAAATGGGAAGGTTGTTTTTAAGTCCGATTGGATAAATAATGGTGTAGTAAAATTGTTTCATTTATTAAATAAAGATGGGTCATTTTTGAGTTATGATGAATTTGTACAAAAATACCATATTCGTTGTAATTTTATGGAGTTGTATTCTGTTATATCCGCCATTCCTGTACAATGGAAACACATTATTAAAAATGCTCCCATTTCAAATATTAATCAGCATGAAGATTTTATTAGTACGTTGAAAAAGAAAACAAAAATATGTAAATTTATTCATAAATTATGCATTGATCAAATAATTCAAATTCCAATTTCACAAACAAAATGGAACTCAATTTTATTGCACCCGATAATGGATTGGAAAGAAATGTATGCTATTCCTTTTAAATATGCGTTATCAATAAAATTGCGTTATTTTCAGTTTAGAATATTACATAATATTCTTGGGGTAAATAAATATTTGAAATTGGTAGGCATATTAGATTCTGATCAATGTGATTTTTGTTTAAATGGTGTTGAATCAATCCCACATTTGTTCTGGGACTGCCCTGTAACTCATCAATTTATATTACAATTTCAAGAACACACTTTAAATGACCAAATTATATTGACTATGAATTCATTTATATTTGGAATTTCTGGAGGTAATTTCTGCCACTTGGATTTTGTTATTTTATACGCAAAATATTATATATTCTCTACAAAGTGTAAGAATGGTAAACTATCATTTGAATTATTTAAGAAACAGTTGAAATATTATTATGACCTTGAACGAATAATTTATTTAAAACAAGACAAATTTGTTTTATTTCTTGATAAATGGAGAGATGTACAATTAATTTGAAATGTATTATGATATGTATCATGTATATTACGTTATTGACATCACATACATTATTTTGTATTTTGTACTTACTATATTTCTGTTAACTTGCTTTGAGAATTTTGAATAAACTTTTATTTGAAAAAAAAAAAAAAAAAAAAAAAAATACGTTTTATTCTACAGAATGTATATATATTTTGTTTACAACTAGGAGAAAATAGGAGCGGTATATCCATAGCAGGGGTGGCGCACATACTTTTCGCGTGGCTCTTAACATCCGGATTCGAACCTACGATCTCCTGTTCATGATCATGATGGTATTAAAATATGATAAATACAATAATTTTCTGACAAGGTGGGGTCCATGGCCCTCCAAATTATGTATTATTATAATATCATACAAATAGTAATAACATTAATTGGCAACTAAATGATTTTTGACAAAGCATAGTATGCAGTTGATCAAAAGGCCATGTTCGCATTAATTTTGTAGCCTGTGTAATTTGGAGGTATAAAAGTGAACTGAGACTTTCTAATAGAAAAAAGGTGATATCATATTAATTTGTATAATATATATTTACCAGATGTGGCAGAATGAGAGGATAGCGAAGTAGATACCCCAGCAGAATGCGGCTGGGATGCTGCAGACGGTTGTGCAGCACGAGTAGCAACAGTCCTTGCTCCAGTTGTACGTGTCGTAGCTCTTGATCCACGTCTTGTCTTGACTGTGAATGCCGTCAGGTTCTGCGAAGATTTCTTGCCAAAATACCTATTACGAGAGTGAATATCAAAATACATTGCATTAAACATGATAAATACATTGATTAAGCGAATGTACGTGAGTTCAAACTACACAACGCGTTGACGATGCCAGGCAGCAACAGCCCTTGCTCCAGTTTAAGGTGTCGTAGCTCTTGATCCACGTCTTGTCATGACTGTGGATGCCGTCAGGTTCTGCGAAGATCTCTTGCCAAAATACCTTTAAAATAAATATTAATTCAAATGTTGTTTTAAATGTCAATCAAAACGACGTTTACTCAACAAGGAAGCAATTATACCCCCTGATCCAGTTGTATATGTCGCAATGATGTATTGAGCAAGATAACTTGCAAATACGCGGAATTGATAAAATATGAAAATAATAATATTTGTAAAAAGTATTAATCTTGGGATAAATAACCTGCAATAACTAAGCTCAACAGCCAATGATATTTTAGTAAATATCATACAAAATGAAAATCCTGTAGACGGTCCTATAGTTTGTGTATTAGACCTGGAGACGTTCTTTAGTACAATGTTTGTTTATGGATTCATATTCTTGAAGGGTGTAGAATAAATTAAAGCTTTGTTGCCACCTCGGCAACCTTGGGCAACTTTTTTATAAGCATTATAAAGATAATGAGCTAATTTGCATATTTATGAAATAAGGTCAGGGGTCATTTTGTATCTAGGAATAGTACAATAGTGATCAAAACTATTTTGGAAGGGTAATTTGGGGCAAGGAATACATTTCCGGTGCTCATTTGCATGTGTCATATGGGCAACACATTGAAATCAAAGATGGCTGCCGCTAATTTGCATATTTATGAATATTATTGATTTTCAGTGACTATACAGCCTTTAATAAACAATTATTTAAGATCATTTTCTTTAATCATGTTCTAAATATGTACTAAAGATGTTTAAGAATTGTTACCACCATGGCAACATCTAGATATGCATATTATTTGCATAATTAGGTTATTTACCTCATTTGCATATTCCCAAAAATTGCGTATATTGGAAACCCGGAAAGTAAAAATGACAAATGATACCATTTTCCCAAGGTTTTAGGGGGCAACAAATCAATTTTTGATACTTATTTTTATATATCACCATGGCAACCTGCTCAAATCCAAGATGGCTGTTCATCAAATTTCATACAGGACTTCATTCTTTTGGTTATATTAGATCAATATTATAACTTTGGGACTGTCCATTATTGGATTTTGCAAGTAGAACACTCGAATTATAATGTAGATGGGTGCTTACAGTAAAAATATTACAGTTTTATCAAATAAATGCTCTTAAAGTGAAAAAGGGCATTATCTCCATTAAAATATCAAAGGCGGCCATCTTGGATTTATGTTGGGTGCAAAGGTGATACATCTATTTAAGTATCATAAGTGGATAAGTGAACCATAACATTTTTATTTCAAAAGTTTCTAGGTGTGTAATGAACGTATCATAAATACAGTAGCCTATCATGTAATCACAAGTGTGTAGCGGAACCCCATCTCGGACTCTCCCCCCACTCGCCACTACGCGGCTCGGGTCAAATACACCCCCTTAGCAAAAAGCTAGATCCGCCCCTCGTAATATACCATAACATTTTTATTTCAAAAGTTTCTAGGTGTGTAATGAACGTATTATAAATACAGTAGCCTATCATGTAATCACAAGTGTGTAGAGGAAGTCAAGCATAATGTTACATAATGTGGTTTGAGATATTTCTTTCTTTTTTCTCCACTTAAAATGAACAGCTGGGGGTCTTGCCCCTTCAGCCTAAAGTGGCGAAATTCAGCTATAGTGAACGAGTGATATGATGTATGATCTATATGGTCAAATTGAAGGTGTGGTATTAGGGAGATTAATCATTATTGTGGCGTTGCAAACATGTCCCATTGTGTCAACAACATTCCTCGTTACGTTAGTCGTGTTTGATATCCTGACAGATTAAGTGTAATGAGATATACAAAACCTGAGTAAACACAAGATACACAAAGTGTATTATAAATAAACTATCTAGTGGGTGGTGTCCACCCCACTAAATTGCATATTTTTTAATCATTGGAATTTAAAATTGAGGAAATACCAACCTGCATGCCCCTTTCTACAATTAAGTTCAGAATAAAAAGTTTTTTTTTAAAGTTGATACCTTCACATTTTACGTCCAGCTTTAATAAAAAATGAAGCTCCATCGCCCTTTTACATTTAGTGTTTCCGCTCAATATAGTATCAGAATGACCTGAGCAAACATGTCACTGTACTGTACTACATTTAACATGGATAAGAAATACTCAACTTAAAGGGATAGTTGAGTATTAGTAAAACTTAACTTTAGTAACCCAAACCTGCACCATTACGGTACAAAATAATAATTATAACTTCACCATGCTCGAATACACAATTACAAACGACTAAATAAAACCCCCGTTATCATTCAAAAAGAGCCATTACAACTCAAGAGGGCGCTCTCTAAAAAATTATTGTTTTTAGCAATTTTTCATACAAAATTGTGCATTTAATGTTTTGTTAACATAATCATTCAATATAGATATCATAAATAACTTTTGAAAAACCTATTCAGATGTTATTCAAAGTAGTCTTTAAGCGTTTTTAAAATGTTGTCTAAAGGTCAAAATATAGAATTTGTTAATACAAATATGTTCATGGATATTACCGCTACGCCGTTTCTGAACCGATTTTGTTCAAATTTGTTTTATTCTGACCTGAAAATTGTACGTTCTTTCAAATTTGACAGTCAGTTTTTCATTATCTCATATAAATATTTTGTGAAGTGCCCCCCTATACTAACACTCAACTATCCCTTTAATGTACGAATTAATAAATGTATATAATTATGTATGTGTATGTGTGTGGGGGTTTGTTTATGTGCTTGTGCTAGTGTGTGTATGTGTGTGTGTGTGTGTGTGTGTGTGTGTGTGTGTATGTGTGTGCGTGTGAGTGTGTGTGTGTGTGTGTGTGTGTGTATATATATATGTGTGGGTGTGTGTGTGTGTGTGTGAGTGTGTGTGTGTGTGTGTGTGTAAGTGCGTGTGTGCGTTTGAATGCGGGTATGTGTGTACGCATGTAGTATGTATGGATGGGTGGTAGGAAATGTATGTGTGTGCATGTGCCTGTGCGTGTGTGCGTGGCAAATTGGAAAAATGCATTTAGCAAGTCACCAATTCAATAATATACGCTCGGTTTACTTTTCGTATTTCTTACCCGTAAACAAAATTACCGATAATTGGAAAATCGAATGAGCGGATGCTACGCTCTGATGTTAGAAAAGATGAACATGGACGGAGAAGCATGCATTCGTCAGCACTACCAATATAGTATAGCGTGGCGCAGGTTCTCTCCATTGGGGTTTTACATTTGCGTGTGTGTGTGTTTGTGTTTTATATTGCAATTTTCAGGTTTATTTTAAAGGCTCTATGGTAATCGTTATTGTATCATTCATTCATATGTAATTTATATTTAAATTTTGGGAGGAATAGAGGCATTTCGAAAAAAAAATGGTGTGTGAGTGTGACAAACATGAGGGTGACACAACATTGACTATTATTCCTTAGTTACCCCCCAGTTCTTCTTTTTATTTGTGGACACATGAGGGGGGAGGGGTTCCTACATTACATCTGGCCACTATATTTGGAAATCAAATCATTTATTAGTGTATTTATCTTCATGGGATACATGAAACACGTGTTTAACCATGCCTACTTTTACAACATGTAACGCATTATAATCGAAAGGATTCTATCATAAGGTATTGAAAAGGGTGCGGTTCGTTATTCCGAAGGTTCGTTATTCCGAAGGTTCGTTATTCCGAAGGTTCGTTATTCCGAACACGCAAATTTCCTATACCTGAGTGTTCGTTAATCCGAAAATGAAATAGGGTTCGTTAATCCGAACATTTGTTGCATTATTCCGAAGGTTCGTTATTCCGAAGGTTCGTTATTCCGAAGGTTCGTTATTCCGAAGGTTCGCTATTCCGAAGGTTCGCTATTCCTAAAATGAAATCGGGTTCGTTATTCCGAAGGTTCGTTATTCCGAAGGTCCGTTATTCCGAGAGTTCGTTATTCCGAAGGTTCGCTATTCCTAAAATGAAATCGGGTTCGTTAATCCGAAAATGAATTTGGGTTTGTTATAATGCTATAATTTCATATAAAGAGATAAAATAAACTTAAATGTTTGATTGGTCTGGCCAAGGGAGGGAAAGGGGGAGGGGTATGCTTAATGCAGGCTGTAAATTAAATAAACAAAAAACAAACTATAGTGTTATAACAAGCCCGATTTAATTTTCGGAATAACGAACCCGATTTTATTTTCGGATCAACGAACCTTCGGAATAACGAACCTTCGGAATAACGAACCCGATTTTATTTTCGGATCAACGAACCTTCGGAATAACGAACCTTCGGAATAACGAACCTTCGGAATAACGAACCTTCGGAATAACGAACCTTCGGAATAACGAACCTTCGGAATAACGAACCTTCGGAATAACGAACCTTCGGAATAACGAACCTTCGGAATAACTGAACCTTCGGAATAACGAACCTTCGGAATAACGGACTGTAACCATTGAAAAGGTCGTTTTTTCTTTTAACTTTGTAAAATAATACAACATAACTTATGGTAAATATAGCTTCAGGATATAACGGGCATGAGCGTGAGAGTTAGACTACAAAGCGACTGTTCTTTTTTTTTATGCATCATTTGAATCGTGTATGATTGTATCCGTGTGTTAAGAAATCACCAAATTGATGTCCATAGTATGGTAGCGGTGTGAAATTTGTTTACGGAATTAGAAAATGCATGTTCGAGTATTTTTAAGTGACTGTTCAAGTAAGGTCGTTCTACGTACTTCGTTTTAAACAATATGTATTCGTTGACCTTTTCCGGTGGAGCGAGATATTATTGTGTTCAGACCAGTTGCAAATTTAATACATTTTGCATACACTTGCTATTTGCTTCGTCGTAGCTATCTATCTATAGAACATGTTGAACAGAAGATGGTGCTAAACAAACAGTTACGTAAAAAGACAATCACGTAAACCACGAGATAATGACTATACGTTGGTTGTCCGTTATTAAAGGGAGTGGCTACGTTGTACCAGGAAAATGGGAACCCTCATTTCAATGGTTGTACGGAACTCTAAAAATGGTCTGTATTAAGTAGACTACTACAAATGTATGAAAAAAAAACAAGGTCAGGTACACTTGCATTCAATTTGAATCAAAGTAGAGACGTATTATCATACTTCATAGAAAACATCTAAATATGTATGTATAAGAGTTGTACTTTGCCACCTATAATATTGTTACATGAGGGTTGACATCATATTTTATTTAATGTCCATGACCTCCTGTTTTCCAGCTTCTCGCTCTTATATAGTAAAAACAAAAACACTAAATTTGTTATCAAACATTATGCAGGTACAGTAATAATTACCTTTACTTCCTATAGAATGTATACTATTTTCTTAGTTTGTAAAATGATATGTCTACAAAGTTATACACGCACTATAAAGGTATATTGGTGAATGTGGACTATTAAAACATCCGTGGTGTATATTCAGAGATTTCATATACATATAGCAGAGTAGTTTGTGTGATTGTCAATATACATTTATAACACACAAATTAATCTACTATTTAAAAAGGACGTTCTAAAGCCTCTTCTTTCAATTTCAGAACAGTCCTTTGGGTAGAGTATTGTCGCAGTGTCTCGAGTCCAACCTATAGTTCCCTAATGGGCTCGTATAAAATTGTATTTATCTTTTTGTATATAGACCAAATTACTTTTGCCCTAATTCCATGCAGATTGTTGAATGCACTAATTACCAAGTTATGTAGTTTACAATAATATGTCAGCGTACCATTTTCCATAATGACATATACGCAACTTTGCCTCCTACAGGTGCATAATCGAATTTTTATACCGTGGTTTCATTACAAAATATAATGATAATTTTATACCGAAATGCATTTGTTAAATGCTTTATAAGCCATTTGGGTGAAATATACAATTCAACACTAATTTCGTTAATGTATAATTATGTAAATTCGTTTTTATTTTGTATTCAATAGATTATGTCAATATGCAGGTACTTTTCTTTCGAAATTGTTTATATCAATATGTTATTGAAAATGTGCAAATAAATTAAATCAAATCAATCTGAAATCTTAACTTAACAGCCCTTGACTTGTCTGTTAATGTTATCTGGATGTCGGTGTAACATTCCTTTTGTTAAATTATATGAAAATGTGCAAATAAATAAAATCAGTGTGAAATCATCAATAAACGCACCTTAACGTGGCTGTTAATGTCATCTGGATCTCACTGGAAAATACAATGAACATTCCTTTTGTTAAATTATATGAAAATGTGGAAATAAATCAAATCAACATGAAATCATAACTAAACACACCTTGACGTGGCTGTTAATGTCATCTGGATCTCGATCTTCCATCTCCAGGCCATCGGGGACCTTCAGCACCACATCCTGCCCCTTCCTCGGTTCGTTGGCTGGCTCGTTGGATGCCATTCTTCAAGGGTAATGGTTTAGACAGAGATTTGTAGTTAGACCGTCGAATCAATTCAGGGTTCTCCTCTCGAAACGAAATAGTGGGTCCTTTCTCGCTGTTGCATACGTTGCCTGTATGTGAGTATGTATACAGCACCCTACAGTTATACAAGAAGCCTTGTGACGTGTGGCGTCGTCTATGTGACTATACAATAATTACAATGGTTAACAAGCATCTCCTCAAGTTACAGCGCGTCATATCCCTGGATAAATATTGCATAGCTTATATACCAAATGCCAATACCCATTTTTGCTGGGCCCTGGTAAATAAATACTCCACCATCTGCCGACGCCGCCTGCAAACGCTATAGGCTTCCATGTACAAGGTGCGCTTCAAGTATTGGTATCAGCGAAGGAAGATGGAAATCGGTCTCTTGTTTGAACACGGCATGCGCCAATGCATACAAGTCAACAAATGGAAGACTCACTATGCCATGCATTATCAACTGATTGCGGTTGACTAGAGAAAATGAGCAAAATTTGCAGACTATTCAGTAATGAAGGTATCCTGCTGTGCGTTTGAAGGACATTCATGTATAGCTCTCGGTAGCAACATGAATATAATATCATATACAAATCAATTCTATATCGTTCACTTGTGTGCGACTGTAGATAAATATGCATAGTGTGCATGTGTAAACGCGTGTGTACGTATGTTATACATGGGATTGAGTTAGTTTGTTACTTATTATCTACGTTTACCCTTATTACGTTTACCCATATAATTTACTTTTAATTGATTCAGAGGGAAAATTACATCATGATAGCTTTTTATATGAATTCATGTGTAACAAAGAAATATCCAATTATCAATGTTTGTTTAAACCATGAGTGAAGATAAAGTTGTTTATTATACTTGCATTATGAAAATATTGTATCAAATATCAATTTCAATCGTATTTCCCAATTTTAACATAAACAATGACATAGGCCTACATTTCTTAAAGCCAATATTAAATGGAAGATGCATTAAACTGATTATATTTTCAAAAGAAATGCACTTTGGGCACTCGAATATAATTCGTGAAAATTATCTACTAGTTTACATATACGGTACCTCATGATTATGGGTTAAAGTTTAAACTATCTAATAAGAATGCTATTGCTGTCCATATGAACATCTTATACAGTGCAGTCATTAAAATTCGCAGCACGTAACATCTGTCTTAGTGGCCACCTGCCTATAACAGCCAATCTGCCAATAACTAATTATAACGGTTAATATTAAACATAGCGCTATTCACGTGATTATCACTTTGCATCATTACTACAACACCGATCAACGGATACACAACGACGCGCACTTTGTCAACTTCCTTGGGAATATTCCAGCCAGCGTGATGCTAAGGAACCACCTTTCCCGGTACCCATTTATACACCTTGATCGAGAGCCGCAAATGTGGATACATTTCTTGCTGAAAGAAAAACACAAATTCTGGTTTCAAACTCGGGACATCACGATTGGAAGGCACACGCTCTACCAACCTTGTCACACCACGTCCACCAAACGAGATCATCTAAAGAGAGAAAACATAATGATTCTGGTTTCAAACTCGGGACCTCACGATTGGAAGGCACACGCTCTACCAACCTTGTCACACCACGTCCACCAAACAAGATCATCTAAAGAGAGAACACATAATGATGAACACGTCTATATAATTATGTAGAGGTCACTGTCTATAACTATGGCGCCCTTTTAAAAAATTATACGATGGCCACTTTAATATACACAGATTCGAACAATTCAATTACAACTACAAAGTCCATGTCTGTATTATAATGCCATTTAATTGTATGGTAACAGAGATACATTTAAGCAATTACGTTGTAAGATGAAAAATGTACTTTAGGTTAGTTGTCCGTTTGCTCCCTTTGCCCCTCTCCCCATAGCTACAGTTGTACGGTGGATAGCAGGTGGCGGTGCCTTTCAAACCATCCTCTATTATTGTTATTTGACTAAAAAGTCATTTGAAGAAAAAAACAATCTCCACTGCAAGTGATATGGTTAAAATAATATTGCTATGTATGAATGAATCGTGTAACCACGTTCCAAGTTTCCACCACCAATTAAATTGTACAGGTATTCGATGTTTAATAGGTTATTAAAAACGTATCTGAAGTTAAACATCACGTGTTTACCACCGCCGTTCTACATTATGAGCCCATTATACAGACCATCAGTCATTTAAATTTTGCTTTGATTGTTGTTTTCCTTAAATTTTGCTCAACATGTATCAATGGCATGGTGCTGTGCTTGAGACAAATCATTAAAGCCAAATAACGGTATTGCATGGGAAAGTAAAAAAACAAAAACAAAACACATCTATATTGGCCAAACTAATTTATCAATATTGTTGAACAAGTATAAATAGGGCTTGTGTGGTAAAATCCGAACCTTATATCGTTAAATACAGAAATATCGGAGGAAATCCAATGCACGCCAATGAAATTTGGCCTAAATTCACCGCCCGTTCGCACATGTCCGCGCCACTAGCGCTGGCTTGGAGATATCGACAACTGGGCCAGCGTACCGCGCGCGAGCATAATCGTTTGCACGTATAGCGTTATTTTGGAACCTATTAATGTTCAATTAGTAAATTCAAAGCAGTGTTTGTCCAAATATTGCATTAAAATATCAAGTTGGATATATTCTTTCACGTAGGTGAGTAGGTGAGGAAAGCATATTTTTCATGTTTGTACACATGTGTGGAGCGTTTCCCAGTACTGCTTGGCTTTAATAATATTCAGATTTGAAGCAAGACTTGCACAGCAACAAAAGACAACGCAAACAAAATGTTGGTATACACGGTGGCAATATACATCAAATAAATAAAGACACAATACTATTTCACACTAACAAAAAAAAAAAACTAAAAACTAAAAACGCCGGCAAAACTGTATTAGTTTCAGCTAAAAATATGTGCATGTGTTAGATGTGGGTAAATATAATACTCTACTGTCTGAGACTTTAACAAAATAAATACAATAAATAGTTTATTTGTAAAAGACAATCACCCACCACTATTGTGTTTCGGCTTCTGAGGAGGGGCGGGGTGTAGTTCCCCACTCCACGAATGTAGTAGCATCTCCCCCCACCCAGACTATAGCCCCGCACTAGCATCTCCCAACCCGACTATTTCCCGCACAACCAAGACCTGTCCTCTGTGTCAACAAATGAGTGATGTATGATGTTGCATATAATGTAGAAGAGTAGCCCAATTTCGAATAGACCAAAATACCGACCGTCTCTTGATGTGGAACGTTTTTAGATATAAGCCTCATAATATGTTCATACATATTTTGGTGTAAGAAAAAAGTCGTATTATGTTTTGTTTTTTGCTACAGTCTCTTTCTTCAATTGCCTTCGTGCTTAATAAGTGCATGGGTTCCCTTACTTTTTTTTGTGGAATACAACAATATAAATCAATTCTGTATATTAAAAGATACTGTTTTTTTTATTTGAAAGAAGTTGCATTGTGGTAAAAAGATTCTATTAACATTGTCAAAATCCACAAAACTTACTTAGAATTATATCGGTTCTCATATACATCGTCGTATTCTTATTACCAATGCATGGAACAGGTTTCGGATTTCGGATTTTCTTTTTCGTTATAATCGTATTGATGATGAAGCACTTTCGTACTGGTGTGGGGGGGGGGGGGGGGGGGGGGGGGGGGGGGGGGGGGGGGGGGGGGGGGGGCTTGTAAATAAAATTAAATCATGGCTTAGGCCTATTCTAATTCGATACCAGTGATTTAAAAAACGGTTGTTTCTTGAAACATGATGAGTTAGATTCTACTTCATGTCAAGTCCAATTTCCCTCCTAGGTATGCACCAGATTGCATAATTTCAAGTATGAAATTGCAAAAGCTCCCTAATACCGTGCATGGACAGACACACACCTCCGTCAAACCCTCCCTATATCTATGCCCTTTCGGTCGCTTCGCTCCCTCGGGGATCGGCCTTGTCTACGTCTGGTATACCTTGTTCATGCTGTTGTATCATAAATATTATGGCATTTGGTGCAATGTTTGAACTATTGGTCACTTTGCGAATATATTTTTTGGTGCATATTTTTTCATAGTGTTATATAACTATTTCCCCCCCCCCCCCAGTCGGTAGAATTCATGACGCACTTACCTACATAGTACATGGTGTCAAGTCCGAATTTATTTCCTAAGAATGCACCAGATTGCACAGTTTCAAGTCTAAAAAATGCAAAAGCTCCCTTATACCTTGGGAGGAGGACCCCCCCCCCCCCCCCCACCCCTCGGTCAGTCGCTTCGCTCCTTCGGGCTTGGTCGCTTCGCTCCCTCGCAAAGTCCCAGACTCACCGCTTGCTCAAAGTTGGCAACCTTTTTGTTCATTACGCCACTGCATGATTGAAGTGTTCGGATTTGAAAGTCTCCCTGGGAGATTTTCTTCTGTGTACAAAGTTAATGCAATGAGTTTGCAAATAATATTATCACTTTGCAGTTTCGCTTATTATACTCGGTCCATTATGACAATAATCTACCTTAAAACATATCACTCAGTCAGTGCTTGGCGTATATCATGGTCGGACTGATTGGGGGACACGCAAACTTATTGGGAGGGGGGGGGGGGCACACCTTTATGTACTTCTTTGTTGTTTTAAAACAAATGTCCCCTTATGTTATCTATTGTTTTTTCCCTCCAAATTATTGGGGGGGGGGGGGGGGGGGGGGCACGTGCCGGCCCCATGCCCTCTTCCCGTCGCTACGCCATTTCAGATAACACAACATTTTATCAACCCTTCGTCAGTTTTTGCATCAATAAAGTTATTATGATCCCACTCATATTGTTTTCATTACTTAAAGGGATAGTTGAGTTCTGGTAAGAGTACAGTTTTGGTGAAACTGAATTTTAGTAACCAAAACCTGCATCATTACATTACAAACTAATAGTTATAACTAGAAAGGAACACAAAGTTACAAATGACGTAGTAAAGATCATGTTATCATTAAAAAAGAGCCGTTAAAACGTAAGAGGGCGCTCTCTAAACACTCATCGGTTTCAACCATTTTGAATAAAATATTGTGCATGTGATGCTTTGTTGAAATAGTGATTAGATAGAGAAATAACCAACAACTATTTAAATACCTATTTTGTAACTTTTTGAAAAGAGGAAGCATTTTTAAAACAATTTTAACGGCTGGTTCAAAATTCTCTAATAAACCTGGGGCCCCAGGTTTATTACAACTTGTTATATTTATGGATATTTCAGCCGTCTCTGAACCGATTTTGATCAAACAAAGATGATTTTATTATTTAAATATTATGCTCTTTCAAATTTTACACTCGGTTTTTCATTACCTCACAAACAAAAAAGTAGTCTAGCGCACTCTCTACCAAAACTCAACTATCCCTTTAAGTTCGCTTAATTAGTTATTGTAATTATATTTAATACTATGAAACTCAATGATTATATATATATTTGTAATTTTTTATGAAATTATTATTGCATTCACAGGTCAGTTTTTGTTACAACATGCTGTCTAGCTATTATTTGCAAATATTGGCTAGCCTATATAGCTCATGATCATGCATCATTAGTTGACATTTAAATAAATCCATACAATCACATTAAATTACAATTACATTGTATTTTGTTAAATCGGTAAATAATGAATTATTATAAATTTGCTTTTTATATATTAGAATTTCACTCAATTTTATATTTTACATTGTATTTGTATGCATGCGGATAGCTAGCGTACGTAACACTTTTTTTTTTCATTTGTGTTTTTCACATTATAAATTAATAACTTAGGCAAAAGATAAAATGTCTTTGTGATGTAACTGATCAAAATACGCTCTACACAGTCATATTTTAGCAAAATTACGTGCCTAGCTATAATGAATTTTCATTTTTGTTGATGATATATCATGAAGAGACACAAACTGTTGATTTTTGTGTAAGCTTACTTTTTCAGAATTTGACATACTGTGGAGTGATTTGAGAAAGTACATTTACTTTTTCATTATAAGCAAAAAAAAGATAAGACCGGAAAGTCTACAGGAGTCATCCTTCTTTTCCGTACCCTGATGTGATGTGTTGCTGACAACACTGGGCTCAAACAGGAATGCCCCACCCCCACATTATTATAGTATACCCATAATAATACCTGTGGCCGAGAGCACGATCATGACCCAGGACCAGACCTAGTTCCACTGATCTCTAGATATGCTTTACGGTTGAATGAGTAAGGGCGGTATGTGTGCTCTGCTACGTTCTGTTGATTTGTATGTAATTCTAGCATATTGACATCGATGAGTTAGAGCCAATGATGCTAATTACCATGTCGCCATGTCGCTGGTCCGTAATCGGGCCCCTGCCCCCTCTACACCCACATCGAATAAACTAAATTGCTGAAGCTAGCATACAAATTATTCGTTCATTGAAGTTTACGCTGCTTGCAGAGTTGTGGCGAGCGCTGAGCTGTGCATATGGTTGCGTATTGGTCGATCATTTCAATTCTCTACTTCACCTGACTTGGCTTGTTTTTGTTGTTGTTGATGACGAACAAATGCGAAAGACAAACGAGGGATGAGTTCTTCTAGCGATGTAAGTCCTCGTTTTTACAATATATTTACCTTCAATATAACATGAACCACATTTGTTGATGTGATATTTAGCATCTATATACTACTAAAGTAGAAAATGATGACTAAAGGCACGAGCCTTGTGAATCAAAGATTTGCTTGGTCATGTTGGTCCGACGTGATGATTTTGGTGTGGTACCGTAGGTGCTGGAGAACCCGGACGGGGGGAGAACCCGGACACAAAATGGACAGGGCTACCTTTGAAATTAGATTTGCCGATAATGCACTGAACATGCGACTCGAAACTTATATCAAACGATTTATCTGCATATTGCTCATAAAATACATGTATATTGCTGTTCTGTAGTCCTCCTGGTTATCCAGAAAATCGCTTGAAAGTCAGTCTTTAAACTCCAACATTTGTTATTTTTTATTTTATTCACGATAATTTGAGATTACAATTTTTATAATCTTTATTCTCGCTTTTGTAAATCTACGCTCAGTAGTTCATTTCGGTAGAAACTTACACCAATTGGACCGTAATATCGCGGTGCCTTCGCTGATAAAAAATTATCGCTCAACGGCAAAGCGGGTTTCCGCACGGCGCGATTTCATGCACGAAGGTTCAATTTATCGCAGTGCAGGAGAACCCGGACACCGCGCACGGTGTGTGTACAAAGTCAATGACGCACTGTGCTATCTGTGTTGTGTGTGACTGTCCGGGTTCTCCAGCAACTACGGTAATTGAGTCAGAGAGTCGAACCATAAATACATAATTCAAAATTTCTTGTGCGATGTTGGCATTATTTCACAAATTTCACAAAAATATTCGTAGCGGACGATAAACGCATTATTTCTCCTCGAAATTTCGACCAGTGCAGTTTCTAAGGGTAGCGCGCATCATCACATGCGCGATTTTTCACAACGCGCGCAAAAACAAATATTACGCGGGGTGCCGATAATAAAAACAGTGCCGATGTTTACTACACATAGAATTATGAATAAACAAACCAACCCATTTATAACTAGAAGGCCAACTTATCGCGCGCAAGTCACGTGTCCAATAGACTTTCTACATGGGCAAGATGATTTACCAATCATCATGCTATGAAGTGCGTAGACTATCACGCCTATTTTCCTGCGCACTGTCCTAGATTTTATCACGCTTATGAGTTATGAGAACAATGGGATCCATGGTGACGTATGCATATGAACTTGTTTTATTGACCTCGATCCGGTGACGAGAAATGTTGTCCGATTTATAAAAGTTAATTTGTATTGTTTTCCATTATGATTACCCCCACCCCCATCTTGCGAATGGAGCATCCCATTTCATTGTGAATTGAAACTGACTCAATCGGAGACAGCGAGCGGTGTATAATTTTCAAAGGCCATCAGTATAATGTAAACATGGACACGTAATGCTCACCTGAATGGCTGCAACACCGTTGCCCATGGTAGCTAGCAAGTCGCCAACCAACGCAACAGCGTCATGATCCGGCTGGTAGTTACAGGCCGGGCACAGGCTGGGCTGGTGGGGTGAGCGCCAAGACTGCCAGGAGGGCAACAGGTACAACCATCCAGGCTGGAGTCCACATTAACACTGGTCTTGCCTTGGTCATCCTGTACTCTCCACCACCAGCTTAGATACATACTACAAGTACAAGGGCATGGTCTAGTGGCCATACCCAATACATCAGCTATTGTGTCTATGCATTCACCCATACTGGGTGCACTAGCTGTCATGCCTGTATGCACAGGCATATATACAGTATATAATATATATCCAGGCCACTCCTAGGAAGAGAACAGTGTAATGCTATCCAACATTACAACATTCCTCCCCATCCTAAAAAGGAGTGTCCTGGTCTAAAGAAAGTTTCTTACTTTTAAACTAACATTACACAGTCACATAAAATCATATATTTCAAGTAATCAATTACAAGTGATAGTGTATCACGTTTTAAATCCATCATAATCAAAGAATATCATATTCCAAATCTATACAATAATCCCAAAATAAATAATACCACGATTACCACAAGAAAATACAAATAATTGCCTTCTAGCAACTGCCCCAATAAGGAGCTTCAAAAGGTGCCGGCCCGCGCGAGCCCCCATTGCGTGTGATCACCATGAGCTGGGCTCTGAGTCTAATGGACTCTAGCCATATACTCTAGCCCCTCCTGGGATCCACAGGTGGGCATCAGCGCAAGGGCGACCCTCCATGAATGACTCTGATATTGAGAGCCCATCGAAATAATAGAGTTTGTGCACCCTGGCGATAAAACTAATTAATCATAACCCACAACATAAATTCCAGGCTAATGTAACACCCCAAAGGTCCAAATAAACATTGGCAACAGTATATTACAGCCTAAACATAAACTAACAAAGTAACATATTGCACAAATGCTAACAAATTACATTTTAAGGACCCCTCAAATCCACTTACATATCTTATTGGACTCAATTCTCATCAACCAAAATTCTATTACTCGGACATTAAATAATAGAACCATGTGCGTCAAATAGACACATTAGTTACTTACAGTGCACACACTGCAAAATCACAGTACATAATTTCCACAGTATAATTATTCTACAAACGTCATTCAAGTTTTAAACTTATAATAGACATTCAAATCCATGGCCTGCTTGGCCACCTCTAAGTGTGCTAGCTTGCACTAAAAAAAACAAGTATGAATCTTTCATTAATTTTCCTTCAAGTAAATCAACTAAACATAAACTAAACTATAACACTCTGAGTGCAACTCGCACAAATACTAAGTTTTACTAGTCTACACATCAAACTTACTTACAATTTACTCAAATTATTCAAACATCATACTCTTGTGCCACATGTCTATTCAAATCCAAATACTTTATCCCACATGTCTATTCAAATCCAATAATAATTTGACTTCCTTTTCTTTCTCTTCTTTCCTCCCCAGGAGATTTCTTCCCTCCTTTTCCATTTCTCTTTTCGAGGACTTTCCACCCTTGGACATTCTTTTCCTCTTTCTTTCAACTTTTTGGGCTTCTCCTCCCACTGCCCCTTTCTTTTGGGCTTTTTCCTCCTCCTCTTTTTCTTGGGCGACTCACTCCTTCCCTCGCCCAGCCCATCATCCTTGGCTGTAACAGGTTCAGCCATAACACTAGGCTCTCTTTCACAGAGTGTGCCTTGAGTTAGGTACTCCAGTGATTGGTTGGTTTCAATCACAATTTCTACTACTTCTAAATCTACCTCATCTACATGTATATTGACCTCTTTATCGAAGTTATTTACAATTACTACTTCCTTATCTATACTATTACATACTTCTCTATCTTCATCTACATTAATCATATCAACTAACTTACTGGTACCTACACAACGACTACCACCACCAACAATCATGTTAACAGGGTTGCCATGGAGTTGGCCATTACCTGACCGGGCCGAAGGAGGGCCAGGCTCCTCGACCCGCTTAAGTTTGACCCCTCCCTAAGTGCTTTGGTGGGGTGGTCTCTGCCCAAACTCTCAAATGGACCATGGCTCCCACAATACTCTACCAAACTCTCACAGCCCATATTGTACGATGGGCATGGGGATTCGCCCCAAGAGCTACATGTATCTACTGGGCATGGGCTATCACACCCAACATCATTTGGTAGGGATGAATGGCCAACATCAACATTGTATGATGGGCTATTGGCCTTCATCTTACCAGAAAGGCCATTTACACCATAGCTCTCTTTGATAGGGGTTTGAGGGACACTCTTTGATGAAGAGGCAAACCTAGTAAATACTGAAGTGAGAGTGCACATGGCATCTGCCATCTTTGCCACAGATGATGTTAATTCATCAACACGAGCTTCGAGTTTATTGACACACTCTACAAGTGAAAACATATTTTCCACCCGGGCTGCCATCCTCACCAAGTGCCCCTCCAGCACCTTCATTCTAGCTTCACAACCACAATGGGAGACACACGGGGGTTCAAAAGGTGGAAGCCCGGCCCTTGGCTTGGGCTCCATAAAAGCTTGCCTTTCACCATAGTGATTTCCTGGGTTTTCAAATGGGAAGTGCTGGTGTGAAGTATTGCAACTAGAGATTGGTGTTTGAGGCCCGTCTGAAAGGTTCGGTTGTACAAAACAGTCACTCATCTGCGCAACAAGGTCATAAAACTCTATGTCTGGGTTATGCTTAATGAGAGTATCATACACTGCACGAGCCTCCCCTTTCAGACACCACCATATATTCCTCTTACTCTCTTCAGGTGTCCAGCTGCGCCCTTGTGCATCGTGTAAAAATGCAGAAAAAAAGGTATCCCAACTACCTGTTCCATTAAAAACCATATATTTTTGCAATTTATTGGCAAGACTAGTATGGACCCCAAGAACATAAGGAGCAGAGTATATGGGCGACGACATGACTATATAACCTTAACAAACTAATCAGTCACGAATGTGTATAAAAAAATAACTAATTAATCAAATATCATACCCCATATCTAGTAGGACTTTATCAGTATCAAACAACCTGGATCTCTGCATCGCACAAGTGCTTCCCCTAAAATACATCCAATAAACAAAATTAAACCGAGAGAGTCTATACACAAATAATGAGTCTATAAGTATAACCGACAGCAAACATTCAACAAAATTTAATGAAAGCCAAAAAAAATGCTAGTATGTGGAGAAATAAACGTATATGGTATACAAAATAACATCGCAAATTATGCATGCGCTATATCACTAACAAGTGATACCTTCTCCCTTCCCCAAATAGGAAGATGTGCAAAAGCTGAGCAGATTATAACCAATAAGCAAATGCCACAATCAACAGAAACAAATAAAAATCAATCAATCATAAACAGCCACAAAAATTCATAACATAGACAAATACGAGTTATAATCCAGAAACAAAATCAAATTGCAAAACCACAAGTGTCAGTGCCAAATGGCATATCCCCCAAAATTGCGCCAAAATGCACATGTGTCAAAAAGAGCGGGAAAATTAAACAATAGAAGTACTGTTCAAAATTCAATGAAATCAAATGGAGTATTCCCAAAATTAAATACGCAAAATTAATGTTCGGTTAGTCGCGGCGCCATTAATGTAAACATGGACACGTAATGCTCACCTGAATGGCTGCAACACCGTTGCCCATGGTAGCTAGCAAGTCGCCAACCAACGCAACAGCGTCATGATCCGGCTGGTAGTTACAGGCCGGGCACAGGCTGGGCTGGTGGGGTGAGCGCCAAGACTGCCAGGAGGGCAACAGGTACAACCATCCAGGCTGGAGTCCACATTAACACTGGTCTTGCCTTGGTCATCCTGTACTCTCCACCACCAGCTTAGATACATACTACAAGTACAAGGGCATGGTCTAGTGGCCATACCCAATACATCAGTTATTGTGTCTATGCATTCACCCATACTGGGTGCACTAGCTGTCATGCCTGTATGCACAGGCATATATACAGTATATAATATATATCCAGGCCACTCCTAGGAAGAGAACAGTGTAATGCTATCCAACATTACAACAAGTATTTGTTTTGACAAGAATAAAACTCCACAATTTGAAAATATTTCATTTTATGAGGTTTTCAAACAGTAATCTACAAAAACAGTAAGGTCAACTGTCTGAAATGTGAGAGTATATTTCCAAATTATGAAATTTGTTCATGCAGTGCAGTACAGTAGCCGTAAATTGATTGATTGACTGTGCATGTGACTCTGTCGGTGAGTGTGAGTTGTGAAGCCGATGTTGTGACTTGCAGGTAATATTGTTTACGAAGAATCTGATGTTTGTTTGATCAATAAAACACCACAATTTTAAAATATGGCATTTGACTAAGGTTTTCAGACAACATTGCACAGAATTTTGAGGTCAAATAACGGTGAATATTCCTCTTCTACCATTTTTGTTTTGTCACAGAACCTATGCCGAGGCTATGCCTGTGTCTCTTTTAGAAGTGAAAATGTCAATCATGTGTATTCGATCGCTGTGATGTTTTGATGAAGATAATGAATAAAAAGACCTGACACACACACTAATTCATGTTTATTTAATTCATCTTGCAAAAAAACAAAGGGAAATTAAAAGAAAAAGTAATATCTAGCCTAGTACCCAGGAACTATGTTATTGTAGTAATTCAATTTTGTTTTTCTTTATTTTTTTGGGGCCAGCACACAACACTACATTGTAATGCTGCGCTATACGGGAACAATGTGGGACAGTACAAAAAAAGTTTGTCAAAATTTCACACAAAATTCTTATCTTAAATTCAACAAAATCAATCATGACTGGCCCTAAAAATGATACAAGTGTTATATGAACTTACCAAAATGGTCCAAATTATTCTTCAAATGTCGAAAAAAATGGAAAATCTGCAGTTTTGGAAAATAAAAAGACTGAGAAAACCTCAGTCGTGATCCCTCTCGAAAGTGTTGCTGCTATCTGGATGACTGTCATGTATTTCCCGCAAGCTTCCCACACCACACGTGTTACCGTATCCGAATTCTGACACGGCGTATCCGAATTCTGATACGGCGTATCCGAAATCGGATACGGCGGGCATGCTTGCAGATCGCGAGTTGGCTTGTTTTGGACAATAATAAGCGGCCTCCGCATGTTGCGGGCGGGCTTTCTTTGTTTACGATGGGACATCGAGCAGGAAGAGAAAGAAATGGAACTTATATGACGATTTTTGTAAGTATGACTTATCATTTTGAAAATGAAATTTTGTACAATAAATCATAAAATCAGCTTCAATCTAGGTATGCAATTTTTTACTTTAGATATGCTGTTCTTTTCTCTCTGTTTGTAGTTCAAATTGTGTCCCGTAGATTTTTACCACTGTGAGCAGTAAATGGTCCTATCAGGACCATTTACAATACATTGTAGATGTGGGGGCCAGTAGATTTTGGTTTCGGGCCACCAAAATTGAAAAAATACTAATTTTACTACCAGCAAAAAAAGTTAATTTCGAGCATTGCAATTATAAGCATTTGCTTCCTTTGGGAAGCATGTGCTTGTGATTTGAGGCCCCAACACAGTAAATTATACAATTACAAATGACAATTAAATGACAAAACAAATAGATAAATAGTTATTTAAACAACAACAACAAAGTTACTTAAATGCATGAAGCAGTTGTCTACAAGATACATCACACTCGTTACTGCAGTATATGCAGTTAACCCCTTGACTTGTAGGGGTGCATCACACTCATACACACATTCACACAGGATAGGAAAGATGAGAGAGAAAAAGGGATCTAGTCAGCCGTGGATGACATTAAATGTATAGCGTTTGTACAGAACTTTAAATCGAGTAAGGGTGGAGTTTGATTTAATATCGTTGCTACTGGAATTCTATTCATGGACACCAGTAAAACAAATAGAATGGGCTCTGATTGTTAAAGGGTACCACCACCCAAAAATAATATTCTTATTAAAGAAAGGTAACATCTTTAGTAATCCATTCCATCAACAAGTTCACAAAAATATGTTTCCAGAAAGAAAAAAATATAATTGGAAACGCATCACCATTCTAAAGCATGCGTTCATGCGGTCTGAATTACGCAGACTGCTATGTGTGCGGTGAATTGCAATGCGTGCAGAGCGAACGAATCGCCCGGGAATCTATTGTTTACAAACGTGCGCGTGAATAGCTGCATTGGCGCACTCGCAAATGGTTGGCCCGTATGGAACCAGTAAATAGCAGTGGTTCCGTAGGTGGTGGAAATGAATTGCTTTGTTCATGAATTACACAACCCTTTGCAAAATGTTGGGTATCTATTTGATATCACAAAACGGTACCAAAACATATAATAATGTGTTGTTCTTTGCCTGGTGGTCCCCTTTAAATGCACAATCATGACAACAGGTTTGTGGAGGTTATGACTGCTACAAGTAGGATAAGTATGAAACAAATCATTAGTCTTTTTAAAGGGAGGATGCCTACATGTATAGAGCTATGAAATTTAAACATTAGTATATGTGACCGGCTCTGTCACTTTGGGTAATTCATCGGGAATATCAAAATTGAGATTTTTAGTGTTTTGAATTCTCTAGGATTTCAGCTTTAAAATGATATACAACTTGATAAGTATGAGTTTCTTGAAGGCTAGAAAAACGCAAATTAATAACATGGACCAGAGCCCCGTGATTTGTCAAACAACGGAGAAAATCGCTTCTAAAGTTTTGCATCCATTCAGAAAAGCATTCTCAGACACCGAGCGAGAAGTTGAACGGTTCGCTTTCACCTTTCCGCTTTTCGTTATCGATCAGCAAACGAAATAATGCATGCGCAGTTATACTGTTATTCATCGGCCAATCAGCAACGCTTTCGCCGGTATTACGTAATTGTACAAAGCCTCAGCCCTAAGTCTCAGTTGATCGACAAACTAGCCCATGTGCTGCCCTTTGATGTGCATGTATTACAACCGCGGTGTATTATGTATGTACGTACCGCCATGAACCACCGCATCATATTCACCATACCGCCGCGGCTGTTATACCACCGGTAGACAAAAGAAAAGCGCAGTTTGATACCGTATGATATGGTACGCTGCACACGCACACTGCACACTTGCGGCATGCCCAGCGCGATTCAATGCGGTACCCATAGAATTATAAACAATCCAACTACTCGTTTACTATACAGTAAGTTAAATGCCGCGAACGCTTCCTGGAAATGTACAACACATGGACAATACAACTCTATTCAGGTTAGTCTGACCAATCACTGTACAGCTACAGTGCTTTCTTCTTGCAGCTCGCCGCAGCGGTACGGTCGAATCACACACACATATCTGGCGCGTTCGTTTCACAATCGATCATGATCAGCCAGCGCGGATTTACTGAGTTTCTGGTCGAAACCGAAATGAAGGTTGCTTAGAAAAATCATTATTTGCAGCATAAAAAATTTGATTAAGGACCTGAAATTTTCAGAGAATGTAGATGAAACATGTAAGTATCAAATCCCATAAAGTTAAAAATTTCAGCCAAAGACAATATTTTATGATTTTGAGGCTCTAAGTACTAAAGACCCATCCCGACTTTACACCCATTCTCTGGGAGCCGGTCTCATATTAAGTCTTACAAGATGAAACAATGGAAGAGTTTTCAACTTTACAAAAAGAGGAATTGAGTGGGTATCAAATTTACTGTTTGTTAATATACGTATGGCACGTTTCTGGAGCAAAAATAACTAATTAGTATGCACTTTGTATTGTACAGACTGTCCCAGAAAAAACGAAACCGGGTTTCATGGCAGAAATTTTCTGTCATAATGAATAATTTCTTTGATGATATATATATGTCTGAAAAGCTCTGTGTCTCTTCTTTCATTTGATGTACAACTTATGGCACATAATTCACGCAAGACTGAATTAGAACAATGGAAAGAGGTGTTACCAAAATTCGATTTGCGCGCAGAAATTGCAAGTTTGGGTGAGGTTTTGGGGTGAGTTTTAACGGTAGTAAACGTACTTATTTTGAGAAAAGACAAACACCTCATAAAAATACATAATTTTATCTTTTATATGACACCTCATGATTAAAAAATAAATGATTTATGCCAGAGAACGAGTACAATGAAATCATGCTTGATTCCAGCCCAAATGGGTAATATTCCTGATCTAGCCTGTTTCCCATGGTTTCCCTGATCCCCATGTTTGTGTAAATTCACTCATGCATCAAAGTCCATTGTCAGGAAAGGTGAGCGACTTCTTACTCAACTTTCACTCATTTGGGCAGAAATCAGGCATGGTTTCATTGTACTCGTTCTCTGGCATAAATCATTAATTTTTTTAGCATGAGGTGTCATGTAAAAGATACAAATATGAACTTTCATGTGGTGTTTGTCCTTTTTAAAAATAGGTACGTTTACAACCCTTAAAACTCACCCAAACTTAAAATTTATGCGTGCAAATGGAATATTGGTAACACCACTTCCCATTGTTCTAATTCAGTCATGCTTGAATTATGTGCCATAAGTTGTACATCAAATGAAAGAAGAGACACAGAGCTTTTCAGACATATATATATCATCAATGAAATTATTCATTATGACAGAAAATTTCTGCCATGAAACCCGGTTTCGTTTTATCTGAGACACGGTGTATTTCCCCATATTTCATTACAATAATTCAAATGAGGTAATATAACCACATTATAAATATAAAACAATATCTTGGGAGGTAGAAAGGCTTTTAGTTCATACAACACACCTATACTTCTTGATAGTTTAGAGGAAATATTAAAGGGGACCACCAGGCAAAGAACAACACATATAATTCTATGTTTGGGTACCGTTTTGTGATATCAAATAAACCGAACACAAAAAGTAAGTACCCCCCTAAACAATTGACCATAATTTCATAACCAAGAATCGTTTCAAGATTTCGTCTTGCCAATATATCCGTATGGTAGTTAAGAAAACAATGTGTAAAAATAAGAGGTAACCATTAATTCATGGTTGAGTGAGCACATATTACAGAGAAAATAGTCATATTTCAAAATTCGCAAAAGTATTATCATCATTACAAATGATTGAGAATTGGAAAATTTAAAAATGCACTGTTTTACAATTGCAATTAATGCATTTTACCACATGTGCCATAACAAAATCAAAATGAATGGAATATCAAACAGCATTGTTTCATAAACCATAATCAATGCATTCAGCCACATGTGCTGTTTCACAACAATGTATATAGGCACGCGCAATGCCTTGTGACTTTTGAATTGGGCCATTTTGTCTTTAATCTGTGCTCATTCAGCCATAAAGTGATGAATATCTCTGATTTTCACACATATCGAACATAACAATTGTGCCAATATTGTGATTAGATGAAATTCTGAAACAATTATCGGTTATGAAATTATGAGCAGTTGTTTAAGGGAGTAGTTACTTTTTGTGTTCGGTAAATATACCCAACATTTTGAAAAGGGTTGTGTAATTCATAAATAATGCAATTAGTTACCAACACTTACGGAACCATTATTATTTCATGGTTCCGTATGCGATTTGCGACTTTTTAACTCTTGATTCATAATAGACATTTATATAAGTAAATTTACGTTTTTTATGGGAATACAATACAACAGTGTCATTGGCAAAAAGTAAAAACTTTAACAATTTTGAGGTATTAATCATATATATCATTTACATACATCAAAAACAAAAGTGGACCTAGAACAGAACCTTTTGGCACATCAATGCCTACATTTAAATGTAAATACTATATTCTTCAAAAGTTTTCTTGTTTAGATGTAATCCAAATTGTTTCACTCCACAGACGATAGACCAATTGTTGGTCACCCTTGCCAGCATGGGTTTTGACCTGGACAGAGGACAAGCAGCCGTCCAGGCAGGAAAGCTGACCGTCCATCAAGCCGTTGAGTGGTGAGTTTCACCAATGGTCTAGTACGTGATTATGTCACAAGTAGGCTCTGTCCTCACATTCACAGGTTAATTTCGAGTTCACAGGTCGTGTGTGCCAAATTGGTCAATCGGGTCAAATCCACCAAATCGGTGGCATTGTGCTCAACTGAGACAGTTATGAATGTGGGGGTGGGGCCTGACCGTGATGTCATCATGTTGGTCTAGTCCTACAAGAAATAGATACAGTGGGGTCAAATTAACCTGGTGCCAAGGTTAACAACTTGCTCAGGTTAGAAAATTACTCTTATTCCCCGGTAGCCCATTTAGGCAAAATTAAAGAAAAATCTTCTAATTTTGGAAAACGTAAACAGAAATTGGGCTGCCCTCGTACAAAGAATTTTTGTTTGAATAGTCATTGATATTTGGTGTTAATTTTGAAAAAATATACATCATTGTGATTTATGAAATGTTTTGAGACTTGCCTCAAATTAGTTTTGCATCGAGCTTAGGGGGCTCATGATTTGTATTATTATTATTGTTTAAAAAAAAATATAAATGGCTCTTTTTCTTGGCCTTTAAATCACTCTTTTATTACATTTGGGCACTTTCAGTCTCAGTCTTTCAGGCCCCGATTCACAAAGGAGGTTTGTAAAAACCATGGTTTACATCTATGGAGTGCCATTTGTAAACTGAGGGAGAAAGAATGTAAACTCCTTACTTGTTGATGCTACACATTTACTTAATGCACCAAATTAATGTTGTCTTCTCAGATGGTGAAATTTGCTGGTTAGCAAGCACTAACAGTCATATCGTTATAAATTATAAATTGTTTTACTTGTCTACGAGCAGCACTCCATAGATGTAGACCATGGTTTAAACCATGGTTTGTACAAACCTCCTTTGTGAATCCGGGCCTCAGTCTTTTTGATAGAAAAAATGTTCCATATCCTAAAATGTTGATAATTACACGCCTATTTTCATTTTGAAATTGCGTTTGTCAAATTATTGATGGTGTGTGTGTGTGTGTGTGGGGGGGGGGGGGGGGGGGGGGGGGACGACGAGCTATGAATCTCAACAATCAATTGAACAAGTAAGTGGAAGTATGGTGCCAAAACTGAAGGTAAAATGCTTTATACTGTATATTATTTCTACAATTTTACACATTGAAAGTTTCATTTTCTGTTTATATATTTGTCAGGCTATTACAAGGTGGCGATAGCAGAGAGACAATACCATCAAGATCCACTCCTACACTCTCACTAAGACCTTCATCTCAGGTATGCTTCTATCATAGTTGTAATATAAATCAACATCTGCAAAATCTTGACACATGTAAAGTCAAGCTTTTTGAACTTGAAGCAGAATAACTCTAGACAACATCAATAAGCTTGCATTTATTTAATATCTTCTGTTAGTTCAATAAGTTTTAAAGATTATTAACTCACCAGGAATTAATTTCAGTCGTTAACTACCCACCTACGTAACACAGAAAACCTAAACAGCAGTATAATTTTGAATCGATCTTTCTGAGCATGTAGCCATGTATACAAAATAGACAATAAGATTTTATAACCATTTTGAAAAAGTGCCTTATTTTTGCAGTACAGTTTATCACCATGTCTCCGCTTGTGTCAATTTCTTCTCCCTCTATGTTTAACCTTTCCCATGAAAGGTTATTCAAGAGGAATATTACTGATCTTTTAAAGAGGCAATTTTTATTGAAGCTGTACCTAGATGATTCTATTGCCAGTGATATAATGTTTTTCTCGCTAATTTGTTTTCTATTTTAATTGGTCTTGATTTGATAGACCCCATCACCACGACCAGCGGCTGAGGAGCAGAACTACCTTCCTTACAGCCTTCCCCCCGTCTCCATCCCGTCAGAATCCCCCTCTCAGACCCCTGCACCCGATCTTCCCCCTTCCGACCAACTGCCCCCTGGAAGTAGTGAGGATGCCAAGGTGTCCAGCAGGTTTTCCCTGTCCGAAAAGAAGAGGCAGGATAAGGCACGGTGGGAGCGAGAGCAGCGTGAGGAACTGGCTGCCAAGTTCAAAGAGGAGAGGATGCGAAAGAAGAAGGTACAGCCTTTCACCTTTTCTTCACTGACTTAAACAATTCATAGTCCTTTATCTTGCAATTGGGGTGGGGGAGGGGGGTGGGGGGGGGGGGGGGGGTGGGAACATTGTTTCAATTTTATAATAATTATTCCACATTAAAGCAATCAATTAGTTGAGTGAACAATAAATGCATGTATAAATAGTGAAAACGCACATTGGCCCAGGGCAATTAAATAATAATGTTTTGATTGTTATAGCTCACCAAATAAGAATCATCTCCCAGCACTTTACAATTATTACCCTGGTCACAAAATGCCTTCCGGCTACATAATTTCTCATCCAGTTCACTGTAAAACAAATTTTCATGTTGCTTTTTCTATTGGGGTGAGCTTGATATACCAGAGACAGAACATTATCTTCCCTGTGTACAAAACATTGCCCCTCTCCAACAGGCCCACACCAAGGTGCTGCAGGATATTGAAGATGATCGCAAAGGCAAGCATCCCACTGAGAGTACAGCTGCACTCTCTGAGGCTACATCTGGGTCATCTTCAGATAAAAGTGAGCCGAGCGGCGGCACACCCTCTGTAGACTCAACGAGCACAGAACCCTCCGTACCGTCACCTGCTGCAGCGGTACACACAGATGTTGCACCTGTAATCGTTGCAGCTGGTGCATCTACTGCTCCCTCTGGGCCTGTGCCACAAGTCGATGCAATGCCAACAGGGCAGGAAAAGAAGAAGGAAGAAGAAGTTGAGAAGCCAAAACCCCCCACAATTTGCACTCTTCAGGTAAGATTACATGTACATGGATTTATCGACTGTTAACCGGTTGCTTACGGGAATCGGATTGGCTATGTACAAAGTCTGTGGGGATTTCAGAATCTTGAGGTGAAGGGGGTTTATTCCAAATTGGTGAAAAGGTTTAAGTAACTTGACCCTGATATAATCGTGCACATCTAAAGAAATTCATTTGAGTGGTGGTGTAATGTTTTTTGTTGTTGCAAGACAGCTATACAATTTGACAAAGATTTTATTTTACTTTTGAGTGACAGTATGTCATGATGACATGGTGGACCTTTTACGAGGAAATTAATATTTTTTGCAGTTGCATTATAAATTTGATGAAATAATCGTGCACAATTAGGAATACATTTTTTTTAAATGTCTGCATTTCTTTTAAATTCTTTAGGTTTGAATATATTTTTTCCAAATTAACAAAATTGCAATTTAATAATTTTGAAGAAAAATTACTGTATAAAAGAACAAAACATTTTTGGAAACAAGAATTTAATCATGATTCTAAACATATGTTAACCGTGTACTGCAATTTGATATAAGCACTGGACTAGAATTCTGTGTATTTCTAAAAATAGTGACATGTCACCATAAAAAGAGGTTATTGGTTGACCTGTTTTCATAATTCTTTTATTTTTTCTCAAACAAATGGCATTACTCCATGGGAGTGCTTTAATTACATTTCTAGCTTGTGTTTCAGCTTGTATATAGAACAAACTAGTAATGTTTTTCTTTGATTATCAACAATGGTTGGCTGAAACCTAATGTCAGAGCCAATTTTATTGATGGGTTAAATATATATAGTTAACCTTTTCACTATGTACTGCACTATTTAATACATCCATTTAAAGGCTTTTGTCTTATATATAGTGTCTAGATGGACAAATGCGCTCACAGTATAGATGAACAATTACTGTTCTAATTTTTATTCTAACGTTCTAATATGACTGGCAGATTCGGCTTCCCTCTGGCCAGCACTTGAGGGAGAAGTTCTCCTCTGATGCCAGGTTGGATGAAGTTGTTGCCAAGATACGACAGCAGCAGCCTGGCCTTGGTGATGGTGTAGAGCTATTGCAGGTGATTATTATGTTCAAAAGCTTTATCTGATTGGGATAGCACATGATCTTGAATAATTCCTTCTATAGATACAATCAGTAAAAAGATATTGCTAATTGGTTACCATTTGCTAGTTTATAATAAAGATTGTCCAGGAATCATCCCTTTCTAAACAATTGATAGAGAGATATTGAGAATAACTTTGTTGTAAGGCTTTCCTTTCTTAGTTTCTGCAAATCTGTCCCAAAGAATTTTCTGCTTATGCAGTCAATACTTTTTTGTATTTAAGGCTTTCATTTGGCAAAAATCGTTCCCCTTTATGAAGTGAATAATAATGCAATGAAAATAACCTTGTAGAATGGCTTTTGTTTTCTAGTTTGTGCACACTTGTGTGGAACAGTCTTTATTATTTTACAATGAAAATGCAAATTGATGCAGCAGAAATTCTACCCATTATGAATGTTGACAGCCTTTTCCAAGGAGGGTGTTTTCTGCGGAGGAGTTATCTCAGACACTGCAGGATCTTGGCCTCACTCCGAGTGGTACACTGGTTGTCAGGGCAACCAGCACTTCACAAGGTACATTGACAATTTTATATGACATAACATTTTTATGAAATATATGTTCAATTTTATATTTGTTTCACATTGGACAGACTGTTGCTTATCAAACACATATCCAGGTGACTATCATTCCCTGTTGAAACAAAAATGTTCATTAGACTACATGTACATATTCTTCTGCCTCATATTTACTTGCTTTTAACACAAATTTACTATGTAATTGCACACTGCTTTAAAACTAATACATTAAATCATAAAGCATTCATAGAGATATTGCCAGATATTTCTTGGGAAAAGTTCCATTTAGCTAAAATTACTATTTACATATCATTGGCTTGGTAAACAAGGGTAGGCTCTATTTATTGGTGGTAAATCAGCAAAACATTGCATTTCTATAATGCCCACATATATCAAGGCTCGACACTCACGCGGTGGCCCGATGGCCCGGGGCCAGTAAAAACAGCTGCCGGGCCAGCATATTCTAAAAATAAGTAATCTGGCTGGCCCGATCGGGCCGCTAAATATTCTGTTCAGCTACGAGTGAAAATGTCATTCATGTTTTGTATTACATCGCACGTGTTTTTACTGCATTCGCACTACCAAAATCGGGGAAACAATTAATACAAAAAGTCGGGAGCGCATATCAAAACACTCTCTTCAATTATCTACTTCAAAAACAAAATGCTGTTAGTTTTAGCAAACACACACCTTCCCTGGGAGTCTTTGCAACACGTAGAATAGAGGGAGGGTGTGCGTATCAGCGAAGCCCCTTCAACACATGCCCAGCTACCTGCTTTGCCCGCAATGGCTTTGAAAAAGGGATCAAGGAAAGGATCGAAAAATCACATTTGGGAGAAATGAATGGACACCAAAATGATATATATCCATACCAAATATATCAAGCTTATATTTCATAGGTATGTTTGCATTTCATAATGTCTTTTTGTGACATTTCACATCGTGATTCTGAGAATTTTCGGCAAATTAAATCCACAGAACGAGGCTCCCGCTGGCAAGGTACTATGCCAGGAGTTGTGGCCGGCGAATGGGCTAGCTGTGGTGTCATCCATGGTGATTGAATTTGAGTTTGAACTTCGATTGAAATCACTTATCCAGTTTTTATTTCAACATCCATAACTTATTTCTATCACACCTTTCTTTGCAATAAGTACATCCTTGTATTTCCCTCTATTTGTTTAGCTTTGTTTATCCTGTGAATTTATTTTTATTATCAAGATTTCAATCCATATTCATGATAATTGTCTTGTTCTTTTTCTCAGCGTAGATTTCATCAACTTCTAACAATTTGTTTGTTTCTGGTTATTGTTGTCTTTGTCGCTGTGTATTGCTTGCTGTCTTTAATCTCATTATGATGCTAATTCCTCTGAGATATTTACTTTCCATCATCATTATCATCATGATCATATCATTCAAGCGAATTTGTTATTTTTGTTCTCATCGTAGATTTGGGAGTAGCTCAAGATAGAATTTATCATAAACTAGTTCTAAAGACCTTTTCTGGCTATTGTAGTATTGTCTTTCTCTAATCCAATCTTTGCTTGCTTTTCCTTTTTGCCTCTTTCTTTTCTTATAATGATGTTGATTCCTTTTAGATTATGACTTCTATTTAATCTTCCTTCATACTTGTCTTCTTGTCAAAATATCAAACTTTCAAATGTAAAATAAACTAAAAATGGTAAAAAGTAAACAGGAAAAATATGAAAACAGGCAGTTCGCATTTATGTAACAGACTTGAATTAAGTTGTAAAGAAGTGCCTTCGTGAATGCTTGGACGTGTAGATTGTAGGACTCTTTGGGAAAGGGAATTATAATTTTCCTTGTATATTTCTTTAAATTCTTATATGAAGAAATAAACAGACATAGACACAAGTCATAGATCATAGTATTTGTTTAATTTTATTTCAAGTATATTTCATTTACCTCACAAAGAAGTAAATTTAGATAACTGTTGTGAGTTCATGACTTACATAAATCAACATACACGAAACTGTAAACATAAAGGAAGAGAGAAAGAAAAGTAGGCTTCCACAATAAGTTCATTACTACACAGATGTACTAAAACAAATGACAAACTTTACAAAGACTTTGCAAGTGGTTAAATTAGAATAAAATATTTAACAACTTCATATTTGCAGGAAAACATAATATCGACCCCCTTTTTAAGAAAGTAAATGTTTTAATGTTTTTCTTTGTTTTTTCGGGCCAGTAAAATTATTTTCGGGCCAGTAAAATTTGAAAATTGAAGAATCTACTGGCCCGATAGGGCCAGTAAAAAAAAATGTGAGTGTGGAGCCCTGCATATATGCATATCTGCAATTTCCTTTGGGTGCGTTTACAGCTTATATTGAAGATTGGACTAAAATGATGGTAGTTATTTCTTTGCTCATAGTTTTGTCTTACAGTAGGTTTTATGTGTAGTCTTTACAAATTCTTAAAGGGTACCACTACCCCAAAATAATAATCTAATTATAGAAAGGTAACATCTTTAGTATTCCATTCCTTCAATAAGTTCACAAAAATATGTTTTCAGAAAAAATATATAATTGGAAAACGCATCACCATTCTCAGCCATGCGGCCATGCGGTCTGAATGCGCAGACTAGCGGCCAGCGGCGCTCTGTGCAGACCGAACGAATCATCCGGGATTCTATTGACGTACGCGTGTATTGCATTGGCGCACTCGCAAATGCCTGGCCCGTGTGGAACCAAAATATAGCCGTGGTTCCGTAAGTGGTGGAAATTAATTGCTATGTTTATGAATTACACAACCCTTTGCAAAATGTTGGGTATATATTTGATATCACAAAACGGTACCAAAACATATAATAATGTGTTGTCCTTTGCCTGGTGGTCCCCTTTAAACACGTGTATGTTCTTCTTGTACACTAATCTAGGATTGTCAAAATGTACTCAGGAAACTGACAATTAATTTGAATAATATGTTCAACTCTTCACATGCACAATTTGTATTTCATGTAGCTCAAGCGCCAACCATGCCCCAGGAACTAAACATTGGCCAGCCCTCTCCAGGCCGAGTGCCTGGCATCAGTGCTGGTGGGAGGATCGAACCCATGCCCCCTCCTCCTCAGCGCCCAGAGCGCCAACCACAAGTGCACCGGTGGGGGCAGGGGCGTGCAGTGGGGGATCAGGCTGCAGATGGGGATGAGAGAAGAGATGAAGAGATGATTGCAGAAGCAAGGATTGGAGGAGGATCTGATGAAGGAAGGGCAGGAGAAGTAGGTGTAGGAGGAGGAGTGATTGGAGGGGGTGGTAGAGGCGGAGGAGGTGGTGTAGGAGGTGGAGGATGGAGAGGAGAAGATGAAGGTGGAGGAAGAGGTCAAGGAGCAGGATTTGGAAGAGGAGGATTAAGAATCGGACCAGCAGAGGAAGATGGTGAGGAAGGCATGGATGTGGATGAGGCGGGGCTTGGCATGGAGCAAGGGGAGCTACCAATGGAAGATGATGAAGAGGCTGGTGATGATGACCCTCTGGGCCTGGGGATGTGGGGACGTGCAATGCCTCCCGGTCTTCAAGAAGTCGTTGCAGGTGGTGGAGCCGGTTTTGGGTGGCCCCCAGGAAGAGGTGAGGATGCTGCTTACTCCACACACTATCTCATTGTCGTATATGGAGAGTAATCATATTTGTAATGTCATTCCCATGGAGGTAATAAATGGTTCACCAAGTACTTGTAGGCAATGGGTCTAAACTTCCAAACAATTCAACATTCTCATGCAGCTTCAAATTGGCAAAGTACTCTGCATGAATCTCTCAAAAGTGTACCATCATGTGTTGTTCAGGTGAAAGAGATTTAAGTACACGTGATATGGTTAAATATCTTTTCAAAGGTCCAGAGATGAATGTTGGCATTTTGACTTCCATATATTTAATATTTTTGTTCAAAAACTAATCAAGACAAATTATTCTCGAAAATGAACTTGTTTAACTAGCCGCAGTGATACAAGACTATTTCAGCATGAGTTATCAACATTTTCAAAGTCATGACGAAGAGGAAAGGTCTATTTTGGAGGTCATGATCACCATGTCTTGGGTGAAGGTTCCGGTCTATAGCCGAGGATCAAAGGCTTTTCCAGTAAGATGGCTTTGGCCTTGCAAGAAGGATGTCTGTAATCTCCTTACCATTATCTATTTCAGTTGTCCAAAAGTGGATCGCACAGCCACAGTAGTTCAAGTTCTTTTCCCCTTTTTAGTTTGAAATAGAAATTAAAGATTGTTTCCATTATGCAGGACGTGGACACCATGTTTGGGGCGAGGGCCGTAGAATGAATCAAGCCGAAGCAGGAAGGTTTGCGTATGGCTTTGTCGGGGCAAGAAGAGAGGCAGAGGCTGAGGAGAGAGATGAGCAAGTGGATGCTCCAAGTGCAGCTCGCATCGGTAAGAAATTATTTCCTTTCAGATCTTTTTAAAAACTGTTTTAATATTTTTTTAAATTTAAATTGTTTTACTTAAATGACTAGTGCATCACTTTTGCAGGCATAATTTCAGTATAATTTTCCATGTATCAGAATGATAGTATGTCACATCTAGTTGGTGAAATTTGAAATATAAACGTGATTCAAGTGATACAAGAAAATCTGTTCTTCATTGGCATTTCTTTCAAAAAAAATATTGCTCTGTAGTCTTACTCTAAATGCTCATTTCCTTTAAAAATCTATTTTAAAACTTTGTATTGTGGAGTATTATTATCTCTTTACCAAGTTACAATAAAAATTATCCTGTTACGTCAACAATCTGATTGAGTCACTTTCGAGCTTAATCAGAAATATCTGGTTTGTGAACATCAAGTACAAACATGAAGTACAATTAAAGGTCTGCATTTGTTAGACTAATTTCAGTGGAATAAACGATCTCACTGGCCTTTTATAATTTCTAATCTAAATGTCAATACAATTTTCAAAAGGCTTTTTTCAGTCTTCTCAGCCTAGCTAGCTCATAAATGATATTTCTTTCATCGATGACAATCATCTAAAATTGTATCTTACAAAAGCAGAACGGTATCTTTAAGAAATAAATTGGCTACTCTTGTTTTCTATCAGCTGCGGCAGCTCTGCAAAGGCTTAGCAACGTCCCAACAGAATCCACAAGCAGCCAAACGTCTCCACACGCAGACCGCCACATCCCGACGCTGCTTGACCTGTGTGTAAAATGCACATCCAAACGCATGGAATCACCCCAGACTGGTGTGAGCCGGCTGGAGGCAGTGCCCCCAAGTCTGGCAGGGAAAATGCTCATTGAGCTCAAGAAGTCAGGCCACCTCAGGCCAAAGACTCTTATGCAATTCATACCATGGTGAGTGTCTTCAGGTATAAATGTTTACTTTCCCCACATAATTATTCAATGTCTGGAGAACTTCATTAGAATCTGTATCATAGTAATGGGTATGGATGGTATGACTATTTCATAATGGTTCTCCTTCAGTAATTTGCAGCGCGTGTTGCTTGACTGCTGCAAGTACGCGACCAATAAGCTGCTACAGACAGTCCATCCCCACATAACACCAATAATCTGAGCAGAGAAATTGATTAATTTGGGAGAATTAATGTCTTTGTTTTGGTTAATATATAAATTGATATGTTATTATTAATTTAATTGTCCTTCAGTCATTTGCATCACCAATGAGCTACTACAGACGGTGCATCCCCACATCCCCCAATAATCTGTGCACTCAAATAGATTACCTTATAAGAATTGCTGTCATAACTAAACCCCATTTTTATATTAACCCATTAAGGAATGATTGATTTTGCTATAACATGTATTCTCCATAAACCCCTAGCCAAGTATTTTTTGGACCAGTCCTGAAAGGGTTAATATTTTGTTATGAATTGAATTGCCCTTCAGTCACCTGCAGCACCTGTCACTTGACTGCTACAAGTACACCACCAATGAGCTACTCCAGACGGTGCGCCCCCACATCCACCTCTGCACCCTCAACCTGGCCTCTTGCCCCCTTATCACTGACCAGGGCCTCCTGCCACTCACTAGTAAGTGTGATAACATTCAATTCCTCAGTTTACCTCCAGGCATTTTGAATTAACCTGGGGGTGTTTCACAAAGATTCTAAGTTGAACTTAACTCTAAGTTGGACCTAACAATTATGGAAAGCCATTTGAAAGCTCCTTGATAATAACATTATATTACTGATTTGCAATAAAAATGTATTCCTTTTAAAAGAACTGTTTCAACAATTTTACAGATAAACCATCAGCTTTCCAATAGTGAAACACCCCCAGAAGTGATTGATTTTGCTATAACATGTATTCGCCATAGACCCCAGCCAGAGTATTTTCGGGACCAGTCCTGAATGGGTCAACTCTCCCCCACTCATTGCACTCCAGGCTGTTTTTTTTGTTATCATCTTATTGCACAGGCATTACCTATCTATAGACAGGTTTATTTTCATGTAAAGTGCTTCCCAGTGCGATTGGGGTCATACTCTAATTTACAATTAGGTGGGAGATAAGTATTCAGAAGATAACTGCTCAAACTGTTTTCTAAAGAAATAGGATAAAAAAATAATTCTGACATCAAACCGGGTTTTGTTAGCTTAAGCTTTCCATACTAGTTGTGCCCTCTGATGGTGTAGGTCACATACTTGTATCTTTAAATCAAAGCAAAGTTATTTGTTTTTTTTTGTTTTGATTCACAGGCCTTAAGAAGTTGCAGCAGCTCAACCTAAGCAACAATAAAAGTCTTACAGATAGAGTCTTCCAAGTTGTCAAAGGTATGTCTATTTAGCCTATCCTAAAGTACTCCCAAAGCTGGGAACTTACAATCTTGTATTCTTTCTTGCCCATGTTGGGCAAGTCAAATCTAGACTTATTGCATTTTACCAGAATTGGGTTGCGCCCAACAATAACAAAACATTTGAAAGTCTTTTATACATGATAGACCAGTTAGGCGAGTAAGATTTGCCCAAATTGGTGAGTTTTACTCAGTTTTAGAGGCTAAAAGTTAATTTTTACTTGCCTTAGGAATTGTGTCAGTGCTAACTTCATATTCCCTTTATCCTTTTTAATTGGTGGTGTAGAAATAATTTTACTCTTGTTGAGTAACATTAGATCACCATATGAGGTCATCTGAGTTCAACTACTTGCAGGCTTTTTTTATTGCTAAAAAAGATGCATCGTAGGACCTTCATACTATAGTATGGTTGATGGACACTAGCACTGGTCAAACTACATCAGAGGTCCACTGAAATCAGGGTTTAATATGAAGCAAAAACAGAAATGCTATATTTGGGCAAAACATAATCTGGCGAACGCCTTGTTTATTGTTGAATATGCAAAAATTAGTCTTTGATTTCTCTTATATTGTTTTCTTTTTATTTCTTTATTTCCCTGATTACTCTCCTATAGAATTGCCAAACCTTGCCACATTGCTTTTGGAGGGGACGTCAGTGACAGATGCAGGAATAGAGGTTCTTGTAGCTACACCGCCAGCCAGCCTGTCCAGTCTGAGTCTGAACAGAACGGGTGTCAGTGACTTATCTGTGCTATACCTAGCAAGTATGTCAACATAATAGTAAATATATAATCCATTGCGGATATAGTATCGGAAATAATATCGCTAGTGATATTCGTTTGTCTCGCAATGTATGGTCAAACTAGGAATCTAAAAGATCATGACGTTTCGAGTGCCGCTGCAACACTTTGTCAAATGATATAATCTAATGTAGACAATCGGTTTTTATGCTCTACCGTGGCTCCAAACTCACAATCTCGCATAAGCGAGTGCGTTCCTGATAGGTCAACAACGGACCGCGTCGATTGGCCGGTACACACGGGCACTCAACCAATCAACGGGACACTGGTGCGGCCCGCCTGCCGAACCAGCGTACGATACGTCGCCATGACACTACCCCGACCAACCGGCCCCCAATGGCTGATTCCAACCCACGGTAGAACAGAGCCACCTTCTTACTACAACGCTTATATCTACGTATCAATTTCAGGGCAAGGCGCCCGTATGTCAACATAACTCATTTTGACTTTTTTAATATCTTTTTGCTTGTTTTGCATACCTGTTGCTAAGATCAATGTTGCAATGTATGTCAACATGATTCATTTAACTCCTTGAGTACAAGGGATTTTTGTTTAATTCCCATTTTTTGTTTGAAACCTGCTGCTAATGTCGATGTTGTAATTTTGTCTGAACTGTAATTTTGTCTGAACTGTAACTTTATTTAAATGCTTTGGTTAACAACAGGTTGAATGCTTCTAAGTACATGTAGTTGATTTTTTCTGTCTTGTATCATTCCAATTTCTTTGTTGTTTTTTTCCCCCTACAGGATTACCAAAATTGAAGAATTTGGGCCTTGAGCAAACTCAGGTGAGTTTCCATAAAATGTTAACGTAAACCCTCACTAGTTGATTGCACTGTAAAGTTTCTTACAAATTAGACTGAATTGAACTTAGGCTGGTGCTGGGCTAAACTACATTAAACCTCTGTTAAAACAAGCTTGATTATTTCCTTGGTTAAATGTTGTTTATAGGTACCCGTATCCATGATGTTGTAAATACACAGTAGGTTTGCTGTAGCACCATGTAAGGAGGGAGGGAGTAGATACATGTAGTTCTGCAAAGGAATGCTAGTATTCTTTCTTTAGCATATAAGATCTGAAAAGAACTACAGCACAGGTATGAGTTATTGTAAGGAGTAGGAGGGTGGTAGGAGTGGCTCGACGTTTCAAACATGTTGACTGTCTGTCATCAGGAGTGCAGGACAGTCGGACAGTCAACCTGTTCAAAATGTCGAGCCCCTCCCACATCTGCTGCCCGCACTAACAATGATATAATCTTGTTTTGTATTTTAATATGCAAACTTCACCTTTATAGATCTGCAAGTGGTTATAAGTGATTGTATATTGTATGTAAGAACCCAGGAGAGTGTAGGGCACCTAAGCCAGCTAGTGTTCCTGAACGTGGCCCATAATAGTCTGGAACAAGGAGGCCTTCCTTTGTCTACATCTGGTGCCCACTCTAAGAATGTTATACCCTTGTTTTGTCTTTTAATATGCAAACTTCACCTTTATAGATGCAAGAGTGTAGGGCACCTATTAACCATAGATGTGGGTTGTAATATTCTGGAAGGACTGGGGAAGGGATGCCCTGCTTTGCCAGGTGCCCACATCACACTAAGTGTTTTTAAATATATGTTGGTTTTTGGAATATGCAAACTCATTTGTGTGTTTCATCTTGTAGGTAACCACTCTTGAGAGTGTAGGGCACCTAAGCCAGCTTGTTTCTCTGAATGTGGGCCGTAACAGTCTGGACAGGGATGCCCTGCCTCACCTACACCAGGTGCCCACACTGAGGTCACTCAACATATCTCATCTGGGAGGATTCCCCGGCGATGAGGCCCTTGCGTGTCTTCAAGGTAGCCCTACATTTCATTTTGATTTCATGTATTTTAACTCAATATTAGTGAAGAATCATATCTTACAATGGAAATATTGCTTACAATTTAAACCCTAGGTCAACGATAGGAAAAAAACGTTTCATATTTGGAGTGTGAATTAAGTGCCCTCCCAAAATATATTGTAAATACATGTCTGGAAATCACATACCGTAGAACACCATCGTCAAGCACCCCCAAGCACCAATATGCATCTTGCTTTTAAAGAGCGCCCGCTCTCTGTCCAAACGGGAAACTTTAATCAAGTATGCAAATAATGGTGAGGAATATTCATGAGGATAATAATGGAGGTGAATCTCATGGAAACGTCTTTAAAAGCAAGATGCGTATAGGTGCTTGGGGGTGCTTGACGATGGTGTTCTACGGTAGGAGAACAGGTACATGGACATATTGAAGCTAATCCATTGCCTGCATGAACATGGTGGGTCCTATATTAACTCTAAATTGCAAACTCTAGTAGGGAACAGGTTAAGAATAAAGACAGCAAGAAAGAAAGTGAGAGAGAGAGAGGGCGAGGAAAAGATAACACTCACTGAATGTCCAGTTGTCCCTGGATTGCTTGTTCACTAACACGTGCTATAATTGATTCCAACATACATGTATGATCAATATCTAAAATGAATTATTCAGATATTTTCTTGTAAACAAGATGAAGTATTTCTTTGCACATTTAGTAGTATAACGAATCTGTAACTTCTTTTCTACTTCTTTTTTACAACCATAGGTCTGCAATTGGTTCAGCTCACAATGCCAGATAGACACACAACGACAGACAAGGGTCTTAAGTGTATTGCAGGTAAATTCAATGTGGTCGGGAAGAAGGGTGCAAATGATTTCTACACTGACAGTCCATCCTCCCCCTCTTTCATTTAAAGGAGAAGTTTCCCCAAGCATTTATTTTTAAAAGCAAATTGGATGATTGTAAAACAATTTTAGAAACCCAACAGTTTGAGAATGAAAAATTTGTATGCTGCCCTCTCGGGTGGTTCTCTGCTAAATATGTGATGTCACAACAGAACAACTCTAGTAAAATTGTATGCACAACTTTAAAAAAGACCATTACTTCTCATGAAAATGTATCTTCCCTCTACTCTTATACTTATGTAATTTAAAGCAAAGTTCATTGTGCATACATTTACGATTTAACTTGCTCAACTTATCTTATTTATTAATTATTAGTATTATTATTATTATCAGTATTATTTATCGTTATTATAATTATTATTATCATTATTATTATTATTATTATTATCATTATCATTATCATTATCATTATCATTATCATTATCATTATCATCATTATCATTATTATTATTATTATTATTATTATTATTATGATTATAAAGATTATTATTATTAGTAGTATTTAATTAGTATTACTAGTACTAATATTATTATAATTATTATTATTATCATTACTACTACTCACTACTGTACTTTTATGAAAGCAAATCCAAAAACATATTTCCAAACTGTTCACTTCGCAGGCATGCCTCTCTGTTCTCTGGACCTGACGGATTACATTCACATATTGGATGTAGGCCTCCACCACCTCGCAGACATGACAAGGTGGGTAAAGAAAGATTTGATTCTTCTACATTCGCTGGCGAAGTTCCACTTTTCTACATTCCTAAATTATTCCATCTACATATATCAATCGTCACTGCTCGTTTCCCTTCTTATTTTTATGCCTCCGCAACGAAGTAGCCGGAGGCATTATGTTTTCGGGTTGTCCGTCCGTCCGTACGTACGTACGTCCGTACGTCCCGTTCTCGTGATCGCGTTATCTCAAGAACCGATGGACGGATTTTCACCAAACTTGGGTCATATATGTATCTTGGGGGGCCGATGATCTGATTAGATTTTGGGGTCATGAGGTCAAAGGTCACAGAGCTATAAACCAGGTAGCAAGCCAACGTTGGACCAACGTCGGAAACTTGCAAACTCGTTGGAACCCGTTGGACGTTGGACAATCTCGTTGGATCAACGTTGGACCAACATCGGTAACTCGCAGTGAAAAAGAAGTTGGACAATCTCGTTGGACCAACGTTGGACCAACATCGGTAACTCGCAGTGAAATGTACGTTGGACAATCTCGTTGGACCAACGTTGGATCAACATCGTTAACTCGCAGTGAAATAGACGTTGGACAATTTCGTTGGACTAACGTTGGATCAACATCGGTAACTCGCAGTGAAAAAGACGTTGGACAATCTCGTTGGACCAACGTTGGACCAACATCGGTAACTCGCAGTGAAAAAGACGTTGGACAATCTTGTTGGACCAACATTGGACCAACATCGGTAACTCGCAGTGAAATGGACGTTGGACAATCTTGTTGGACCAACGTTGGATCAACATCGGTAACTCGCAGTGAAAAAGACATTGGACAATCTCGTTGGACCAACGTTGGACCAACATCGGTAACTCGCAGTGAAAAAGACGTTGGACAATCTCGTTGGACCAACATTGGACCAACATCTGTAACTCGCAGTGAAATGGACGTTGGACAATCTTGTTGGACCAACGTTGGACCAACATCGGTAACTCGCAGTGAAAAAGACGTCGGACAATCTCGTTGGACCAACGTTGGACCAACATCGGTAACTCGCAGTGAAATGGACGTTGGACAATCTTGTTGGACCAACGTTGGACCAACATCGGTAACTCGCAGTGAAAAAGACGTCGGACAATCTTGTTGGACCAACGTTGGACCAACGTTGGACCAACATCGGTAACTCGCAGTGAAATGGACGTTGGACAATCTCGTTGGACCAACGTTGCACCAACATCGGTAACTTGCAGTGAAATAGTCGTTGGACAATCTCGTTGGACCAACGTTGGACCAACATCAGTAACTCGCAGTGAAAAAGACGTTGGACAATCTCGTTAGCCCAACGTTGGACCAACATCGGTAATTCGCAGTGAAATGGACGTTGTACAATCTTGTTGGACCAACGTTGGACCAACATCGGTAACTCGCAGTGAAGAAGACGTTGGACAATCTCGTTGGACCAACGTTGGACCAACATCGGTAACTCGCAGTGAAATGGACGTTGGACAAACTCGTTGGACCAACGGTGGACCAACATCGGTAACTCGCAGTGAAATTGACGTTGGACAATCTCGTTGGAGCAACGCTGGACCAACATCGGTAACTCGCAGTGAAAAAGACGTTGGACAATCTTGTTGGACCAACGTTGGATCAACATCGGTACCTCGCAGTGAAAAAGACGTTGGACAATCTCGTTGGACCAACGTTGGATCAACATCGGTAATTCGCAGTGAAAAAGACGTTGGACAATCTCGTTAGACCAACAGTAATGAGCGGACTCAAGTAGAATTACAATCATAAATAGAAGTGCGCCATCCCCGGTGAATTACCATATAGGATCGATATGTATATTATCGGGTGTCAAGAGACCATGTATGAGTTGGGCCATCGATCTACAAGCAGTTAATAAAGTAAGCTTTCAACTATACTCGTGTGCCTACTTGTATTATATTACAACATGGTGTCTGAAGTGAAAGTGACTGTATGTCTGATTCGATTCGCCATGACCTGTGTTGTAGAAATGCTAATTTGAATCCATTTTGGGAGGCGAGCTTCACGGTTGATGTGTGACCGGATATACCATCCAGAAAACGCTTTATTGAGAACTGTACTGTTCGTTATCAACGGTGCATAGCTAGTAGGAAGAAAGAGCTCCAGAAGAGGCAGAAGCGATACTATGATCAGGGTGCCAAGTCGCTGCTGGTGTTGAAGTCTGGAGAACGTGTGTACTACCAAGTGGGAAAAGAATGGAAACCTGGCGTAGTGACAACTCAAGATTCAACGCCCCGCTCGTACCACATCCAGAGTGAGAAAGGTGGGCGGTATCGCCGGAACAGACATCATCTAAAGAAGCGTCGCGCACCTGAAGGTAACATCCATGTTCCAGTAAACGAGGAAACGGAGTTCCCAGAAGCGTGCTGGAGTGAGGTGAAGCCGCCCTCGCAAGAACGTGACAGGCGCTACCCACTTCGACGTCTACTCTCAGACCCCCGGATAGATTAGATTTGTGATAGAGATGAATACCATTTAGGGCAGAATAATCCCTTGGTATCATCTAGGCGTTGGGTAGTCCACCCTGGCACTAGCACGTTAAACCATTTTGCATAAGGTAAATGTCGGTCTTACATAGGGGATGACAACCGTACGAAAGGGGCAGAATAATCCCCTGGTTCCATCTTCTGGGTGTCGGGTAGTCTACCCTGACACTCAAGTTTGTAATTTACCAGTATTTATTATTGTTATGCCAGAGTTACACATGGCATTTCGCCTACTTGTATTATATTACAACACCAACGATGGATCAACATCGGTAACTCAAAGTGAAATGGAGGTTGGACAATCTCGTTAGAGCAACGTTGGATCGACATCGGTAACCCACAGTGAAACGTTCGTTAATCCAACGAGAATCCAACATTTCACATCTGTTGTTCACTACATGTAGCTGTTATGTTAGAAAAGGTAATTTTTTTTACTCGTAGCACAGGTGGTCAAAACCCCCTTGCATAATAAAAGGATTTAAAATTAGCTGCTGAAAGCAGGATGTATGCCATCGTTGGATCAACGTTGGTTCAACGTTGGATGAACGTTGGTTATTATTCATGAATATTCATGAGTGGTTATCATTGACTGCAAAAAGCATTAATAATCATGTTATTTGATTGTTCAGAATGAATCCAATGTTATTATTTACTCATTATTTGAAATATATGTAAGTTATTTATCTACAAAAACATTCTAAAGGTTTGTTTCCATGATGTATTTGTGTAAATTCTTAAAAATTTATCCAAACATTCAACTTTATCGAAATACCAACCATCAAACAAATATTAACACAGAAGCTAGGTTATATAAAGCTGAGTGGATGATGTAGATGTAGTGAGTGTAGGAATAGGAATAGGACTATATAGATAGGAATAGGACTAGGAATAGGGTTAGGGTTAGTCTTAGGTAAAGGGAAAGCTAGGATAGGATGTTCTAGATATCACCAATAGGCGTGTCATATGAATATTAATTTAATTTTTTTAGTACGGTGAGACGTTGGTCCAACGTTGGACCAACGTTGGATCAACGTTGGACCAACGTTGGAGAAATGTTGGTGAATTACGCTGGACCAACGTTGGATGCTTGTTGGAGACATGTTGGATGCTTGTTGGAGACATGTTGGATGCTTGTTGGATGAGTGTTGGAGACATGTTGGATGCTTGTTGGAAATATGGTGGATGCTTGTTGGACACATGTTGCTTTGACGTTGGATCAACGTTTGCGTACGCCCAACCAACGCTGCTCCAACGTTGGCGAATACAAAATACCAACCTTGGATCAACGTTGGAAAAGCGTTGGTCCAACGTTGACAAATGACAACTTTCCAACGATGGACCAACGTTGATCCAACGTTGGTATTTTGTTTTCGCCAACGTTGGAGCAGCGTTGTTTGGGCGTACGCAAGCAACGTTGGTCCAACGTTGCCGGACAACGTTGGACCAACGTTGCCGAAAAAATTGGACAACGTTGGTCCAACGTTGGACCAACGTTGGCTTGCTACCTGGTATATATGCAAAAATAGCTCGTGATCGCGTTATCTCAAGAACGGATTGACGGATTCTGACCAAACTTGGTACATGTATGTATCTTGGGGGGCCGATGATCTGATTAGATTTTGGGGTCATGAGGTCAAAGGTCAAAGGTCACAAAGCTCATTATATATGCAAAAATAGCTCGTGATCGCGTTATCTCAAGAACGGATTGACGGATTCTGACCAAACTTGGTACATGTATGTATCTTGGGGGGGCCGATGATCTGATTAGATTTTGGGGTCATGAGGTCAAAGGTCAAAGGTCACAGAGCTCATTATATATGCAAAAATAGCTCATGATCGCGTTATCTCAAGAACGGATTGATGGATTCTGACCAAACTTGGTACATGTATGTTCATTGGAGAGCCAATGAACTGATTAGATTTTGGGGGTCATGAGGTCAAAGGTCAAGGTCACTTATAGCTCATAATTGTGATATGTCAAGATCTAAAAGAGAGAGTACCATCAAAATTGAGTTGACAGAATTAATTCAGTGTACATGTTGATTTGGGCTTGATATAAATCGCGTAATGGCGGAGGCATCATTTTCGACTGCGCGCAGTCGAAGATCCATCTAGTCTTTGAATTACTGACTGGAATCTGATCCCTTTGGCAGTCAGGCAAGTTCTTATGCAGCATAGTGCGAATATCACCAAAAACAGATTGATAGATATATTGTATTCCAAAACGACTCTTACAATATCAAATAAAACAAATTAAAACAAATTTGATGACAAATTATACAAGTGATTTATTGATATAATGACATACAAAAGGTAACATTACCTGTAATAGTTTTGGTGTTGATGTTTTCATCAGATATAAATTTACTCATTATGTCCAAGACAATGTGGTTTTGATGTATCATGCATTCTCCATAGACCCCAGCCAGAGTATTTTTGGGGCAAGTCCTTAATGATCTGAATTTGGTTTGCTGCCAATTCCATGAGCACCAACTTTTAGACGTAAGAAAACCATCGTGTGATCCTGTTCTGATATCTTAAAGATAAACTTGAGTATTGATTCTTTCTGAAAATGTTGTGACGATTTTGTTTGGTTTGTAATCCATGTGGAAGCACATTTATTTAAGACTTTGTTATATGAATGATTCCACTCCAATTCCTCGCATACTTGCGAAATTCGATTTCAAAACGATTTCTTCCTTCCGTCGCCAGGATAGCCGACGACCCTACTCCGGGCTCTGATATACAGAGTGCAATGCATTTCTATTGAATAACACTCGGTAAAGTGTAACATACTCTTAAAAGCAGCTATCATTACGCATGATCAGTCAGTCAGGAATGTGCCTGAAAATCATCCGGGGTAGAAGGCGGCTAAACACAGTGTATTTTCACTGCCAAATAATGTTCATTTGATTGAGAATTTGTCTTTTATTTTCATTTTTGACAAATATTTAGATTGAATCATGTAACTATAATGCTTTCATTTGATATTCCAACAATATTACTTCATCTTTAAGGCTGTACAGCTTTTTTTCTTTCTTGCAAATTAACAAACCTTTACCAGTACTCGAGTATATCTTTAAGAACTTTCTCACCAGTTATAATCCTTGTGATAAACTTATTTCATGGAGAAGGTCGACATATTTTCTTCCTCCCTCCTTTTTCTTCCTACACCAGCCTCCAAAAGCTGTCGATATCAAACACAAATGTGACAAGCGCAGGAATGGCATACCTAAGTGGTAAGAATGATATGTGTATTTTTTCTTGGAAAATGCTAGTTTAAACAGTAAGCACTGTTTATGTATTCATACTGTTCTGATTTAAAACGTTTTTAACGTAAAATGCTGCATAAGCCAAATTTTTTCCATTTGTATTTCCTTTTTTTCTTCAACTTATGTATTTATGGTTATTTCTGATGAATTAAGTTATTGATCATTGTCCAACTAGGACTAGGCTAACATACATTATTAGTTGCAGTGATTAATAATAATGCACAATAATTAAGTTTTAATGAAAAATAAAATTTCCATAGGAATTGTACACAAGCAATTTCTGAGATGACATCTACTTACAAAAGTCATGTGACCTCGTAAAGTATATACCTGTTCGTTGACAATTTGGATCAAAAGGTATGTGAGACTTGAAGGAAAAACCCATGAAGTGGCACATTGATACTTTACGCTTTGCAGAGATTGTGTTAAGCATTAATGGGGGTGGATTCTACCCCCTCGCCCCCACCCACACCCCTAACCCTAGGGTTAAATCATTATGAAGGTTTTGGGGCAGTTTCATGTAGTACAGGCAGCTCCAGGGTATGAAAATATGCTAGGTTTCTCAACAACTACAGTCATACCAAGAAAATCAAGAAAAGTGGCCAATACAGGGTGGCCCAGAAATAGCGGAACGGGGCACTTCTCAAAATAAAGCAACAAAATGAACATGTCCATCGGATAGGGTGTCATTTCCAATGAACAATGATACCAAGAAAAGTAATTTTGGACGTGTAGTTTTTGTTGTAGGGCGCTTTTTTGAGTGGGACCATGTCGGGTTCCTATTTTTGTCAATTTTTACCAAGTCAGTGCCTGATAAATGAGACTTATTGCCCTACATACCATTGAACACGCGAGTATTCCGCGCACCATTGTTAGTGTGCATTCAGCTGTGTGCCGAGCGGTGCCGAGAGAGTTGGCATAATTGGTGAATAGTATGACGGGCAGTAAGTCTCATTTATCAGACACTGACTTGGTACAAATTGACAAAAATAGGAACCTGACATGGTCTCACTCAAAGCGCCCTAAAACAAAAACTACACGTCCAAAATTACTTTTCTTGGTATCGTTGTTCATTGGAAAGGACACCCTATCCGATGGACATGTTCATTTTGTTACTTTATTTTGGGAAGTCCCCCGTTCAGTTATTTCTGGGCCACCCTGTATAGACAAGTGAGCTCCACAGACAGGTTCAATAATACTGCTTTTCTTTGCGAGGGACACATTGTGGTGACCACTATAGACAGGTTGGCTGCTGTAGACAGGTAAAACTCAGACAGGTTTGATTGTATTGTTCTTGTTTCCATTTCTCTAGGGCTGACAGAGCTTTATGAGCTGCATCTGGATAAGGCAGCTGTAGATGATACCGGGGCACAGGTCATTGGGCAGTTCACCAAGCTACAGGTGCTCAGTATGGCAGCCACAAAGTGAGACTTCTTCCTTCTTTCTGCTGTAATAATAATTATAATAATATTATTGCTTACCCATAGCGCATAATATTCACTAGGATTCTCTATGCATAATTAACTATGAAATCCATGAATTCATGTATCGTGAGTCTGTCATCTGATATGGGAGAAAACCGATGTGAGCTGATAACTGTACTTGTAGATTAGCGTTAATGATTTTATTACCATGTCTATAATATAATTAGAACTACAAACTGAAGAAAGAATACATCCAGTCCTTTCCAGGACTAGCACAATCCTTTTAAGGACTGCTCAAGAAATACTACCAACAGTCCTTCTCAAGACTCGCCAGTCCTGTATATCTACACCACCATGGAAGCCAATACAAGTAGCATCATGTCTATTATTTTATGATTTTACATTTTATACTGACATTTACTGACATTTCTGACATTTACTCTTCTTTTTGCGACAGAATCACAGACAAGTTCCTCCTCTCTGGTGCTCTGAACCGCTGCTCCAACTTGTCTCGGCTCAACCTCAGCAGAGCAGACGTCACAGACCAAGGTAAGACAAGTCTACATCTTTGGATTTCTAGTTCAAGTTCTTTTTATTCATTTCAATCATAAACAAAGACAACAACAAAGTAATAATAATAATAATAATATTCTCGATTTATATGTGACTGGCTATAGCAAAACCCTGCACAACAAAATATATATATAGTAATAATAATAATAATAATATTCTCGATTTATATGTGACTGGCTATAGCAAAACCCTGCACTTGTCGGTGAAACTCAAAATTTTGATATTAATACCACAAGAAAGGCCACATCACAAGCTTTCATTTCATGCTTTGTTCTATCAAATTGGTCAATAATTGGCGAAGATATGATTGTTTCAATTTTACAATCAGTCTTTTCCACACATTATATGAACTTACAGGGGACGTTTCCTCACCTTCAATTTACTTTTGATTATCTTCTCTACACATTAAAAAATAATTTCATGTAAATATTTCCAACGTTTGCATCATTCAAAGTCACTCGCTGTATGGGCTTATCTCATTCATCGCGCACAGGGTGGAGGCTGTCATATTTTTTGAAACCCGGATTTTTAATTGTTCGTGCTATTAAAATGTTACGTCAAACCCGAACAAACAAGCTCGGACTCTTTTTGTTAGCTCTCGCAGCTCGCATGGTTTGTGCACAACAAAAGGCAAAACGTGAGCTAACAAAAAGAGTTGTTCGGGTTTGACGTCACATTCTAGAGCAAACAGTTCCAAATCCAAGTTTCATAAACATCAATGGCAGCCTCCATGCTGTACGCGATGAATATGATTAGCCTGTACAGCGAGTGACTTTGAACGATGCTCCTTCCTTGCCAAGAGGGCCAATGTTAGACAAATGTTGTTTTAATGTGTAGAGTACTTAATCAAAAGTAAAGAGATGGTGGGGAAACTGTCCCTTTAAAATTAAAATGTCAATTTCTTAAAAACATTCATTACCGACAAGTGCAGGGTTTTGCTATAGCCGGTCACATATAGTGCCTGATATGATTGAGAATCATCTCCAAGCGCTTTATAATGATATACAAGTCGTGTAAGACATGTAAGTCAAAATAGCCCAGCTTTCAGACCTAGGCGATCGTTCCTTATATACCCTGGTTAAAAAAATGCGGAAAAAATATTGACAAAATAGGGGGAAAATATCCCTTCAAAAATATATCTTTTGATTTCAGTAAAATCATTTCTATGTGAGGATAAATCATTTCATTTCGACTGCATGACATATCCAGTTATCGCCCCACCTGGGTACCCAAACAACTTGTGCGGTGCATTACGTTATCGAATCTAGGGTCTGTGCACTTGTGAAGTCAACTTGAAAATGCATGAAACAGCATTCCATATGTGTAGTTGACTGTGTTGTTGAAATGTAATAAAGATTTAACCATTTGATAAGATTGAATGGGCATTTGGTTTATACTTGCTGCCAATCGTGTCGTCATTTGCGAGCCCCGCTGGCATGACTGTACAGCAATGTTTTTTTATTGGACATTTTTTATGCCTCTGCATGTTTTCGGGTTGTCCGTACGTACGTCCCGTTCTCGTGATCAAGAACCGATTGATGGATTCTCACCAAACTTGGTTCATGTATGTATCTTGGGGTGCCAATGAACTGATTAGATTTTGGGGTCATGAGGTCAAATGTCAAAGGGCTCATTATATATGCAAAAATAGCTATTGAACGCGTTTTCTCAAGAAGTGATTTATGGATTTGCACCATACTTTATACATGTGTGTATCCTGAGGAGCCGAATAAATGATGAGATTTCGGTGTAATGAAGTCAAAGGTCAAAGGTCGCAGGGCTAAAAATATATGCTAAAATAGCTTGTAATTGCAATATCTCAAGAACCAGTAGACAAATAACCATCAAACTTCGTACCTTTTTGTATCTTGGGGAGCTTAGATTTGGGGGGTCATTATGTCAAAGCTCAAGGTCACAGCTCATATATATGCAAAAATAACTCATAATTGTGATATCAGATCTGGTAGACAGATGACTATCAAAATTGAGTTGACAAATTAATTCAGTGCCAGTTAATTTGGGCTTGATATATAAATCGCGCAATGGCGGAGGTATCATTTTCGACTGCGCGCAGTTGAAGATCCATCTAGTTTTTAATTGAATAATTTTTATTACATGGGGCCCAGATCTACTTTAATTTTCCAGAAAATGGGCCAGAAAACTTGTTGTTGACATATTCTATCAGGATTGAGATTTTTGAGATGATACAAATTATATGAACAAAGTAAAGATGATCATGGCATATCATGCGATTGTGGAATCACCCGTTGAGCAATAACAATAGGTGATACGCTATACGTATCACCTAAATAGTTTCACTTTTTGAGTGTGCGTAAAAGATAGAACAAAATAGTTTGCTCACTACATCAAAGTTCAGAAAATATATACAAACTACTTTCAATTTTTGAGTGTGCGCAAAAAATAGCAATTTTTAAAAGATTTTCTACAGAAAATATTTTTGAAATAGTCCTTTTTTACAAAAAAATATATACAAAAAAATATATATATTTCTCTCAGATGACTAGTGTAGCACCCTCTTTGACCGTGAGGACACGAAAATCTCCATTTATCTGCTTGTGACAAAAAGCAAAACGATGCACTTTGTAACATGTATGTCATTTTCACCCCCATAAATTCAGCGGTGTATACACACCAAACTCATATAATTATTTAAAATGGGGAATTATTTTCAAGAAAAATTAACACTCTTTGAATTTAATGATGATTATGTTAAGCAAAGGACTAAGATATCTCTGCAAAAAAGCAATTTTGGATGAATTTCATTGTGCGCACTGTCAAATAAAAAATGTTCTCCTAAAATAATGATAATGTTTTTTTTTCAAGTTTGTTTTGTTCAATTTTGTTATATTAATTTATTACCATGCACTTTTTATTTATTGCTATTGCTATTTATTTGTATATATATAGAGTTAAAGACGTTGGTCTGCTTTGGTGTAATTGAATATAGTGGTACAAACAGTTAAATAAAACACTGCATAATCAAAGTTTTCTGTCCAAATTTTGGCCCATAAGGCTTCTTCAGGGATTTGTATGCCTCTGCAACGAAGTAGCCGGAGGCATTTTGTTTTGAGGTTGTCCGTCCATACGTCCATCTGTCCGTACGTCCAGTTCTTGTGATCTCAAGAACCAATTGACGGATTCTCACCAAACTTGGTTCATGTATGTATCTTGGGGTGCCAATGAACCGATTACATTTCGGGGTCATTTCAGGGTCAAAGGTCAAGGTCACAGGGCTCATTATTTATGCAAAAATAGCTATTGATAAGAAGTGATTAATGAATTTGCACCATACTTGGTACATGTATGTATCTTGAGTAGCTGAATATTTGATAAGATTTTGGGGTCATAAGGTCAAAGGTCACAGGGCTCAATATATGCTAAATTAGCTTGTAATAGCAAAATCTCAAGAACTTAATGTCAGATTTCTATCAAACTTGGTACCTGAATGTATCTCAGGATGCCATTGTAGCCATCATATTTTGGGGTCATGAGGTCAAAGGTCAAGGTCACATGACTCGATATGCCAAAATAGCTTGTAATTGCAATATCTCAAGAACCAGTTCACAAGAAACCATCAACTTGGTACCTACATGTATTTGTATCTTGGGGAGCTAATAAACTTATAAGATATTGGGGTCATTAGGTCAAAGGTCAAGGGCACAGCTCATATATAATATTTATGCAAAAATAGCTCATACTAGTGATATACATTATCAGATCTGGTGAGCAGATACTATGAAAGTTGAGTTGGGCTTGATATATAAATCGCGCAATGGCTGAGGCATCATTTTCGACTGCGCGTAGTCGAAGATCCATCTAGTTTATCTTGACATTCAAACCAATTTTTGTTTCCATTCAGCAAATAAATCCCTGAAATAGCCTCATGGGCGAAAGTTTTTAACAGAAAACTATGTTTTCGTACAGTGTCTTATTTTATTTTTTCTACCACTTTACATATATGAGCACTTTTTGTTTGAGGGATGTCAACAAATGTTTGTGTATTGGCCTTATGAGAATGATGGAAAGATTATATGTGAGAACGTTAGTAAACAAAACAACACTGCAAGAATGAAACTTCCCAATATACAATAAACAGCTACAAAATAATAATGATTCTAAAAGATGATATAGAAACATGGTGAAGCACAGTTCTGCTTTAATTCCCCTAAGTAAATGTTCCCAATAAACAGTTAAAAATGATATACCGTAGAACACCGTCGTCAAGCACCCCTTTCGATGTCGCTTTTAAATAGCATCACCTGAGTTCACAATGCATGTAAGGGGGACATTAAATCGAGAACCAAGACTTGACAAGATGCGATGGTAATGAATATGCATGAGGAGTGATGAAGAAAATGTCAGTTTGTATTTAAAGAAAAGAACTGATTGCTGGATTATGAAGCGAATGTGTCAGAGTTTGAATGGCGCAGCGCGCATGCAGTGGAGGGATGTCCGATCCCGGTCCCACCACCCCTCCATATAGAATACTATGTTACACGTCCCCTTTCGTCCTTGCAAATACATTTTGTATTAATTGGTGTTATAACTAACAATTTAGAAAGTACATTACATAAGACCAATTGTTACAAAGATAGATCTAAAATGCGAAACCGCCATTCCACTATCACTTGCCATCTCCCCTCCTCCTTCTGCTTCAACACCCCTCTGACAAACCGTGGGATTGTGTCTACCACTGACTATGTGAATTCTTCTGAGCTATTGTTACCATCGTTGTGTTTCCTAGGTTTATAATTATAGTCTCCAAATAAAATTAAACAAAATTAAATAGTTCGCCTTCGCAGTCATGATTTATTCTTTGTTTGCATGCAATTGGATGCAAATCTTGAGATTTGTCACAAGCAACATTTTAGTTTCCCTTCAAATAAGGGTTCCATGTATCATAACAAATCTTGTAAACGTAGCCAATTGACTACAATCCTTAAACAATAATTAGAAAGTGGTGGTCTATTTTGTGGTATGTTCAATGAATGTTTTCATTTGGCAGGTACATTATCATCACAGAAATGGAGAAATATTAAGTCTGGATTCTCTTTTCTTCATCCTATAGATTTTTCCGTTGTTTTAATATTTGTTCGGGATGTTCATCAATTATCAACAAAACGAACATTGATCATCTATTGGGGTAGAAATGAGAAGTAATAGGGTTGATGTGTTAAGGGCAATGCGGAAAAACAACAATCTTAACGCTAACTAAACTCCTACCCTTGCTATACTTTGTTGGACTAAACGCAGTTTTAGTCAAGTATTGTAAGAGATACAAATGCCGGAAATCATACCATTCACATGCAAATTATATTTTTTTCAAGTCTAAAATATTTCTTTATTAACTGAAACCTTTTGTTCAACATTGACCTGTACACAAAAGCTAGCTGCTCGGGCAGGTTGACTGTGAGCCCTTTTACACCAGTGATTGCAATTGTGATTGGAATCATGTGATCACGGTGATTCTGTTGCCTTGCTTTTACACGACAAAAAAGACTTTGCGCAAACTGTGTTTACAATCGCCTTTCTGGAGACGTACCTGTCAATCAAACAAGGAGAACACTAGTACTACACTGCATGACTGCATTCGAAGCAAAGAGCGCCCAGTTTATCGGCGGAAGTGCATGTAAGGTCACGTAAGCTCCGCCTCCCAAATCATGTTTTGGAGGTCAAGCCCTTTACACTTCCAATTCGCAAGTTGTGATTTGAGTGAATCATGATTAGAAAACACCTCTGGACCACGGTTCGAGTTGCGCGATTCGTGATTCTAGTTTGTGTTTACACGGTCAAAAATACTGTGATTGGAGTGAAAATGACTACAATCGTGATTGCAATCACCAAAAAAGAGACGACCAAAAGCACACTGTTATCTTTCTTGAGAATGTTGACTTAAAAGAATAAAATGTACCGTAAAACTCCGTGTATAAGGCGCACTCGTGTATAAGGCGCACCCCAAACTTTCTAAAAAAAAAAAAAAAAAAAAAAAATTTTTTTTTTTTTTTAAGAATTTTTTTTTAGAAATTTGTTTAGAAATTTTTTTTAGAAAATTTGTTGGGACACCCTGTAGTCATGTTGGAACACTTACATCGCTGGTCTAGGGCATATCAAGGGCTTAATGTCAATTGTAGCTTTCATCATATACTTTTTTCACATACAAAATAGTGGTTAGCACAAAAATTGCACACATTGAGCAATAACACTGGTGCTCATGAATATTCATATTCATATATTCATGAATATTCATAAGCACTTATAGTCATTAAATATAGTGCAATTTTCTAACTTAAATAACTTTAACTATTTAACTATTTTCAATTGTGAGCAAAATTTATAACCACTGGTTAGATAATGGCATATAATGAGTACTGCTGCTCACGAATGTATGAATATTCATTAACAGCAGTAATTTGCTCAATAAACTTGCAATTTTTACATCTGTAACCAACATTTTTATTGTGAGAAAAAAGGTATATCTTGCTGAATGCTACAACAGATAGCAAGCTCTTGTCATGCACTAGACCAGTGTTATATGCATTGAACATGACTAGAGGGTGTCCCCAAACAAAAATTCAAACAAAAATTCAAATTTTTTTTTTTTTTTTTTTTTTTTTTTTTTTTTTTTGCTGTACCTGTGTATAAGGCGCACCCCCGACTTTGAAATTTTTTCCGACGGAAAAAAGTGCGCCTTATACACGGAGTTTTACGTAATCAAAAGATATATCCAGCAGAGGAGTTGACGACAATACACCCTTTCAGAGGTTATGTAAAGGTAGCAAATGTATTCACACATGATCATTGTATTCAAACAAAAGGCTCAGGGCTGTTCGCTAAACTTATTCTGAATCATGTATGATCGTTGCCTGACGAACCGAATACAATGTTTATTTATACACCTGTTTTTAGTGAAAAATAATCACTACTTGGAATTCACCTCGTACGTTTGCCGTTGTTATTTCCGGTAAAGGGCATAATAGCATACATAGTGAAATGTCTTCAATAAGGTGCATTAGACATGTACATGGGCGTAGGAGTACATTTTTCTCAGGGGGGACGGGGGGGGGGGGGGGGGAGGTCTCTTACTCGAATAATTACCTTCCCATTTTCACCTGACAAGCAAAACAAAAATGGTCTTCGCCTATTTGATGCCAGTTGTTTTTGTTGAATCTGAAATCTTACCCTAAAATTACATTAATGTGCCCGAATGTATATTAGTGACTCTGCCCGAAAATGACATGAGTTTGCCCAAATATGACAAGGGCACCATAGTTTTGCCCATTTATGACATGGATTTGCTGAAATATGACATGGTTTTGCCCAAATGTAACACGTTTTGCCAAAATGTGGGGCTTTTTGGCCGAATATGGTCGTTTTTTAAACTCCAGGGGGGCTGCAGCCCTTTCCGCCCCCCTCCCGCCTCCTACGCCTATATGGACGGAAGGGGAACATCTCTTTATTGCCGCTATTAAACGCAGCCACGCGTTCATAATCCTTTATCTGTTTATAGACACTACATAATCTACACAGTGATCGTCTATTTCAAATGAATGTTTTTTTCTGTGTAACAATTAACATTGTAACACATCATTCCTTGTGCATATTCATTACCTTCGCATCTTGTCAATTCTGGGTTCTCGATTTAACGTCCCCCTTACACGCATTGTGAACTCGGGTGACGCTATTTCAAACATTGAATTGAAAGGGGTGCTTAACGACCACTGGCGTAGCGAGTTACGTAATACCTATTCAACTGGGGGGATGTAATCCGATGAATGAATAGCTCATCCCCCCCTCCCACTTGAATGGGTATCAATGTCATGTCTACGCCCGTGTTAACGACGGTGTTCTACGTACATTCTAAATACCCTGTATGAGTGCATCTCTTGCATTATTTCGCTGCATGTTTTTAAATTGTAATTGGGGTGACAATTTTAGAGTTCATGTTTCCTTGAAGGCTTCTAGAAATGCCTGTTATTATGAGTTGCTGAGGCATGCTGTAATATAATCAGGTTTCGTACTTCCTTTCATCTATTACATATTTCTCTCAATTTTCTAACCACACTTCCTCATTCCATTGTGTTCCAAATGTTAAGGGGGACCACCACACAAAGAACAGCACAGTGCTATATCTTCCTGGTACCATTGTTTGATATTAAATAGATTTTCATCACTTTGCAAAGGGGTTGATTTATTCATAAACAATATAATTAATCACCGAAACGTTTAAGAGTGCTCCAATTCTAATAACCGCATACGTTTTGAGACAATAGAAGCACGGTAGGCGTGTACGTTCTAGACAATTGACTAGTCCTCGTCTGCAGACCCATGAACAATACTAAAACTATAACATATCATTTATAAGATATTATTTTTGGGTTGTAGTTCCCTTTAAATCTTAGGATGTATCCCCTAATAGTCAGAATAAATATTTCAAACATCGCATATGTTTGTTGTGGAAACCTATGCCTAAAAATGTATGGATATGTATCTATTATTACCCAGGGCTCAAAACTAGCAAGTGCCCGATGGCCCAGGGCCAGAATACTTCATATTGGGCCAGTGAAATTTGATGAAAGTAACATTTTAGCTGTCAATCAGGCAACTGATCATGACAGAATGAGAAAATCTTGTATGCCTCCATCACTCCATGTCAACTTGTCAAGCCTCATCCTTCATTGCAGTTTTGTCCAATTGAGACAAGGAATTTTTGGAGAAAAGACAATATTTAGATATAGATTTGGATCCAGTGAATGTTTGTTTCAGGCAACCTAAACTAAAGTGAGGCAGGCAACCAGAAAAACGAAACAGTTAGTGTGGAGCCCTGTAATACCAGAAGAAGGAGAAATGGCTGCATTCAATATAAAGTTGATCCTCTACAGGTAGAGATGATTTTTTTTATTGAAGTACATTAACCCCTTTGTAACCTGGGAATAAACACTTAATTCATCTTTTTTTTGTGGCGAGTTTCAGGTGTTAGTTTGGAAGCAAACCATATTTGATTGAAGTTGTACTTTTTTTTTAAATGCAAAGGTAAACAATAGCCCGCAGCAGCTCCGGAAATCAATAAAACGTTTCACTGCAGCTCAAGTAACAGAAACTATCACTAACCCCTTGCCTTCGGAAACCGGGTGGTCTATATATACATGTACAATGTCTATTGGGATTTCAGAATCTCGAAGTGAACGGGTTAAGCTGTTGTACAAAGGTGTTGATATCCTCAACCCCACATAAAAGCATTCTACCTGTGGGTGCACATGCATGGTTGACTGCACATGTCTGTATCATACTTTGTATTGATGCATACTTGGTGGGAGGTTGAATAGATTGTGTATAAAAAAAAACGCTCAACAATGTGTTGGATATTATATTGATGTCGTATCAGATACCAGTTTCATATTGCATTCATATCAATGCATCTTTCTTGTACATACTATGTATGGAAAATATGTAAGCATACTTCCTCAAACTGCAAATTCAAACTTGCACAAGTCTTGCACACCTCAACTCCATGGGGAACATACTTGCTACAAATATTGGGCTAATTTACACCCCACTGGGAACCTATTTTGTACTCTTGAGAAGAAAGCAACAATGGCCCTGGCCCGGGCATCATCCATTAGTTTAGAAACAAAGGCCCAAATGCATGAAATACTGCAACCTTTGACTGAGGGGCAATGTATATGGCTAGGCTAGGGCTGAGAAGCCTGCAATATACACAAATTGACATTAGGTATACTGGTATTTGACAGTATAACTTAAGATCTACAAAGATTTTAACAAAGTGCAGGGCAATGTCATGACATCACAATTACCAAATGTCCATATATTGCCAGCCCTGTAACCATTCACTTGTGACATCACAATTAGCTTTTCAAGATAAAACAGGCATTAAGATAAATGTTAATAATCATTTATTTCAAGCTATTTTGTTTATGACAAGCCCTTTCACCCCGGGGGGGGGGGGGGGGGGCACTCATGTATAATGTTAGACGGGTATGTGCCGCTTAAAAGAACCCCCTTTTCACACCCGATCGCAGCTCTAAAGATACCCAATTTTCAAAAATTGCCGCTCCATAGACCCCAGGAATGACTTGGCTAGGTAGTTGAGTAGCCCCAAGTCCATTATTCTTCTTCTAGTTCGGCTCCATAGACCCCCGGAAAGACTTGGCTATTTTTGTGTAGCGGCAAGTCCCGATATTCTTCTTCTAGTTCAGCTCATTGGACCACCATTTGAGCCTTTTTGAGGGTTTCCGTAGGTCTTTGGTAGCTCCAAGTCTATGTATTTTGCAGTTTTAATATGTTCCTTAGACCCCTTAACTCCCATTTCAGGGTTTTTGTAGCTCCAAAGACCCTATATTTTGTGCTTGTAGTCAGCTCTTCAGACCCCCATTTCAGAGTTCCGTGCGGCACACCCCCGTCAAAAAACCCAAACTAATGGCAGTATTTCTTTTTTTCACAGAGGCATAACAATACAAAGTATCTGAGTAAAATGAGGGATATTAAAATGGATCTTCTTCTTTTTAAATTTAAAAAAAAAACATAAAGAGGAGTTGATCATTGGCAGTAGCCAGGGTCAACCAGATGAATACAACAAAGTGCCTTTAAGAAGGTATAACAGGTCTAATCCAGCTAATCATTCTTGGTCACTATGTATGCTACTAAGCTTTGTATACTTAGCTCTATCAACCAATATAGTCTCAGTACGAATTAAAGGGATCTAGTAACTTTGTTGCCATGTGCAAAAAGTGATGAATGGTTGATTCAATGTGTATTGTTATGAACTGATATGTCCACTAAGTAATGTGTTAACATTTCACGTTTAATGTTTGTTATATGGCCAAGTAATGAGCAGAAAATGCAAAGTGATAATCACTAACTCATTGCACTGATTTTGTACAGGGTTATGACTATCCAGTGAATAGTGAAGCATTTTGAACACTTCAATCATACCAACAATTTTAAAGTGATTCAGGTAAAGTGTCAGATATTGCACAAAATGACATTTGAGACTTCAATCCTAACATGTATATCAATATCATTGTAAAATACAATTGAAAGATTTGTGAAAGTTTGAAAGAAAACGAACACTGTTAACCTAGTGAAAAAAACGAATATTGAGTTCATATATCATAACTAAATGAAAATTCAAAAAACTGAAACCTTTCTAATGCTTCTATTGTTAATAAGAATACAACAAGGTGTGAAAGAACTGCTAGATTTCCAAGTATGCTTGGAGGATTTGGACAATGTTACTTGATCCCTTAAAGTTTGCATACAAGTAAGTGGGTACCACATTTTACCTTTATTACTAAGCCTAAATATATATTTTTTTTACCAGTATATTATTACATTTCACTTGACTTCAATCTCTGTGTTTATCCTTTACAGGCATCTCAGCTCTGGCGCTACCGTACCTTACTCTACTCAACTTGGACTATACATGCGTCTCAGATACCTGTGCCCAAAGCCTGGTCAAGTGCCCAAGCCTCAAAGTAATAAGGACCAACAACCTGAGAAACCCACGTTTACTGGACCAAGACTAAACCAGAGCCCTTGCTTTGGTCCTGGTCTTCTGTCTAGCCCTCCTGAACATAAGACTCTGCACATGTCTCAGACACCTGTGCCAAAAGATTAGTCCAATGCCCAAGACTAACAACCTAAGGAACCCACGTTTACTGGACCAGGACTAAACCAGAGCCCTTGCTTTGGTCCTGGTTGTCTCAGACTATGCACCTGTCTCAGACACCTGTGCCAAAAGATTAGTCCAATGCCCAAGACCAACAACCTGAGGAACCCACGTTTACTGGACCAAGACTAAACCAGAGTCCTTGCTTTTGTCCTGGTTGTCTGTTTAACCCTAAGACTATGCATATGTCTCAGACACCTGTGCCCAAAGATTAGTCCAATGCCCAAGCCTCAAAGTTACCACACTCACTTGATAAACAGACCTTAATATGTCAGTTTGCCCCAGTATTATTTTGTATTTTTAGGCCTGGAATTCTTACGTGTCCATAGATTATTGTATAAGCCATATGTTTCGCGAGGGTTTTATTTTCGCGAATTTCGCGAATCACTTGTGAATCGCAAAATTAACAGCACACTAAAATATTTACACCAAATGCAAAGCAATACAGGTATGCGCATTGCATGCATTACTGCACTAGCATTTCTCTCAAGACAGTCATGAATGCATGTTGGTAACAGCCGAACGCAAATTTAACCACTTGCAAAATTGTTGTAAAGTCCTGATTCGCAAGAATCTATGTATGCGAAATATATGGCATATACAGTATTTAGATTCATATGAACTAGGGTTTATTATACTCCAAGGTGCAGAATTACAACTTACCACTAGCAATCAAATATGGTGATGAAGCTAATTTGATTGTGGCTTTTGCCATTGATTGTTTCAGTTGATGTTTAACCCATTTTTATGACCAAGCCAGGCTTGGAAGACAATTGTATTACTATTAACTTCTGCAAGTGACATATGTATGCAAATTGTGTAAGAATCTGGTGAAAAGCTTGGTCCCAAGATTGAACACATTCGATGCTGGTCCCCAAAATACTTGGCTGGTGTATGTAGAGAATGCTAGAAAATTTTGAGCAAGCTCAATAATTTTTATGAAATAATACTAGATATTGTATTTTAAAATCATTTACTGAGTTCTAATTTGGAAAGTTTACAAGAAAATATATTTTCAAAGTAATCTATATAAGTTACTGCTTTGGAGCAAAATGTTAGAAATTCTAACTGACAAACTTGAAAGTTGAAACTTATGTTTGTTTTATGAATAACATTGCCAAATGTCATGAAATATGTCAGCCGGCCAAAAAATTGTATATTTGTGGACAAGTTTGAGATTGAATATTGAATATTCAATATTTTATTGTTCCAACTCAATGGAAAATTGTCTTGGGTTCACAATATTACAATTCATAAACAATTAACATAATTATAATAGAATATCAACATTTAAAAGCATTTACATAATTGTCAAACACCATTATATACATGAACAATGAAGGTAGGGCAAGTGAGTGGAGAGCGAGATATGGAAAAATAGGGAGAGGGAGAAAGGCAAAAGGAGAGACGATGAGAAAGACAATAGAAGGGAATAGGAGAAAGTTCATTATGAGAGATCAAAGTAATTGTTCATTGCCTATTAAAACCTGCAAATTATAATGATAATAAGTGAAGAAATAATACAACAATTTGTTTGTTTTCTTATCCCTTAGACCTCTCATTATCTAAAATAATACAGATATTATTCCTTGTTTTTTTATCATATAGCTATAGTATTAGCATGGCATAAATAAACTATTGATATTCAAGGAAATTTTTTTTCTTGTTTATTACACAACCTTATAGGAAATAGATGATAACTCCTGTTTTTTGCCATTTGGCATAATTGTTGAAAATGTAGCAACATTTTATATCTTAAAATGTTTTTTGAAAATATTATCAACAAATACTGTACATTTCACTTTGAGAGGACTGCATTATATATATTATTGACCCCTCAATCTTATTAACAGAGTTAAAAATCACATTTGAGATAATACATTTGTTACAACCTTTTATGATGGTTTGTAGGATAATGATATTACTTACATTTTTGTATAGATTATTTCACTATTTATGAAAACTGTAAACATTCTGAAATTAACTTGTAAAATGTGTTTTTCAAATCTACAAAATAAAGAATAAGTCTTGTTAATAGACCGCTTCTGTAATGTATGCAAATAATATGTGTATGACGTCAGACTCTCGGTCATCAAGCTTAACAAAAGTAACTAGGTCCGGCAAGCTAGCTTGCCGGACATGGTTACTTTTGTTAAGCTTGACGACGGAGAGTCTGACGTCATACGCATATTATTTGCATACATTACAGAACGGTCTATTGTATCAAATATAATATGAAGTTTATAAGCATTTTTTTAATGAGACTGTTTGACATGTTCATTTAGAAGTTGAAACCAGTACCATAACATTTTTGAAAGTGTTTAATCCTGTCTCTCAAAATAAATCAAGCATGATCTCCAAGTGAAGTGAATTGCTTTGTAGTTAACTGGTCTGACTCTCTCAAAACTGTTGTTTTTACAGTGAAGATGCTTAATAAGTTCTTGCATTTCTGTTACACATGTAGGGGAAATAAAGAGAACATATTTCAAGTGCAAAGAATGTTCATTATCACAAGAAAATGAGTCCAATATTGTTTACATTCAGTTGTGGTAACTAGATAATTGTACAAGAGTATCAACATTATTGTGTTCGAGGAAAAAAAAACAAAAAACATAATTGTATGACATTACATTTGAAATGATAATATCATTGATTGTATGATGTTCACACAGGTCTTTACAAACCGAGCACAAAAAGTGAATACCCCCCCTAAACAACTGCTCATAATTTCATAACCAAGAATCGTTTTAAGATTTCGTCTCACCCAAATATTTCTATGCTAGTTAGGAAAACAATGTGCAAAAAAAAAAGAGGTAACCATTAATTCATGGTTGAGTAATCACACATTAAAGAGAAAATATTTCAAAATTCCCCAAAGTAATAATATTATGGGAGTTTATTGAGTATTGAGAAATTTCAAATTGCAATTAATGCATTTAACCACATGTGCCATTAACAAATCGAAATGGATGGAATATCAAATGCATTGAGTCACATGTGTTGTTTCACAACAATGTACTTGCATGCTCAAATTCTTGTGACTTTTGAAGTTGGGGATTTTGTCTTTAATCTGTGCTCATTCAGCCATGAAGTGATGAATATTTGTGGTAAGATGACATCTTGAAACAATTACCGGTTATGGAATTATTAGCAGTTGCTTAGGGGGTAGTTACTTTTTGTGTTCGATTTATATGGAATGTTATTTTGTATAGTATGTTTACATATGAAGTACATGTCGATTAGTAGTGCAATTTTTAAAGAGTGTCCGCCTTTTGCAAGCCAAATTTCAAAAGTTGCGAGGTTATTGTCTTATATGAAAGAAAATGTCATTTAAAGGGACAGGTCCACTTTTACAAAACGTCTGAACAGCTTTCAGTTGACGGATGGGGATCAATGTAACACGCAAAAAAAAAATCAGAGCGAACAGCCCTCTAATTTGGATTCTACGAATGAAAAACGAATGCGTCCCTCCCTTTAAACTATATATCGGTCAATAAAGGAGTTCAACTGATTTAGCATAATTACAACAATATAGTACTAATTCTCGTAAAGGTATTGTGAAGCCGACATTTGTTAACGTATGTCACGGAAAAAGATCTCAAAAAGAAAGAATATATAATTACATGTAGTCAGTTTAAGCGATGTTTGGGTATTTTGCTTGGTAAACGCTCACACATTAGTACTTATGCGCGAGTCATGTAGCTAGCACGGGTCACGTAGGGGTCATGCATACCGATCTGGCACTCCGTGAAATCTATGTACAAACTTACTCACCGGCCGAAAATACGTATGTACCTAATTAACCGACGTCCCTCAGTTTATTCAGTTTTAGGTCTATAACTCCACGAAAAAGAGATTTCAAGCCCTAATTTTTCAGGCTTGCTAGTAAATGACATTTCCTTTCATATAAGAGAATAACCTCGCAACTTTTGAATTTTGGCTTGCAAAAGTGGATCTCTCCCTTTAACAGCTTGCCTGAAAAATTTAGAGCTTGAAATCTCCTTTTCATGGAGTTATAAACCTAAAAATAAATTATACGTCGCGACGACGTTTAATATGCATTGCGAGTCTTCAACCGTGCAAAATTCGTCACACGATAGCTGCCGGCGCTTCCCGGGGTGTGTGTGACCCCTCCGTGATCCGCGCACAGATTGTGATCGAACAACGGCGTAAGCGAATACTAAACAAAATAATTAAAGACTTGCTAAAACGGACTACATGTAATTGTTTATTCTTCATTTTTGAGACCTTTTTCGTGTCATACCTTCACAAATGTCGGCTTCACAATACTTTTACAAGAATAAGTACAATATTTTTGTAATATTCAGTTAAACGCCGATATTGGCCGATATATAGTTCGATGAAGGGATGATTTATACACATTCGTTTTTCATTAGTAGAATGCAAATTACAGGGTTGTTCGATCTGAATTTGTTTTGTGTATGTTACATTCGTCCTCATCCGTCTACTGGAAACTGTTCAGACGATTTGTAAAAGGCGGACACTCCCTTTAAAGGAGAGCTAAATGCTGGCCTTTTAGCTTACCGGTACCAATAATATTAAATAATTCTGATAAAATTTAAATAAATATTATTAATACTGAGTACATGCACAAGACAAAGTAGAATACACGTCCCATCTGTTGTATGCCCTTGGATGTTTTGTGTTGATGTACATTTGTTTATGTGCTGTGTGTTAATAAAAGGGATCTAGTAACTTGTCTGAATTAACCAAACTCTCTACAAATCTAATGGTTCTTTCATGCCTTGTTTTTTTTCTTCTTGAACCACAACGGGTCTTCTTTATTTCTAAATGCTTTCACAAAATAGTACAATTACAAAAAGAAACAAGAATGATATGTTATTCACAAATTATTAATAAACCAAGTCCATTCATGCAAATCTACAATTAATCATTGTTTTTGTTAATTTTTTTTCTTCAAATTGATATCTTTTATAATGAATAAAATCATTCTTCTCAACATCAAAGAGTTTGGTAGGCAGCATGCGCACAGTGCCCAAGCAAAATCAATCTTGCTTGACTGTGCCTGAATGACTCTGTGACTGCAGGTTTCTTCTCATAGGTGCTGCCTTCCAGCATGGCTTGAATTCCTGCTGGAGTGTCTAGTGTGCGTCGTTTTCTTGAGTAAGTGCGTACGTCTTCCTCTGGTTCTATAGAAATACTTCAGTCGGTTAAGAATAAGCCTAGCCTACAGATAATGGTTAAAGGTGCTCCTGTAAAGTGTCAGATATTGCCCCCAAAATCATTGTAAGATATGTCGGAATGATGTGTGAAAGTTTATTGAAAAGAACACTGCTTTTCTGGTTTAAAAAAACGGAAATATGCGTCAGCTTTTACAACGAATTACTGTATGACGTTTATGCGGTTTATGACCGTTCATTAACACTCTTGAGCTGAATAATAGATATCGTCATACTAAAGGGGCAATTGAACACAATCTAACCCTATTTTAGTCTTCTCTTACCATAAGCTAAACAACACAGTAGAAGAGAAACGAGGAAGCTCCAAGTAATTTTCGTAGAGTAAGACACTTTACAGGTATCCCTTTAATGGTTATTCATGGCTGGTATGCTCAATGAGGAGTTAAAGGTACACTTGAGAGTTGGTACTTCCCGAAATGCCCATGGACACTTAATTGGTTGGTTTAAATTCTATTTGAAAGTTCATTGAATAAAACATGTGAAATGAGAACCATTCTCTTTCGAATGTTCTAATAATTGGACAATTTGATTCCAAAATATTTTAACTATAGTTATAACTATTATTCATATGTACTGTAATGGTGCATGGTTTGGGTACTAACATTCAGTTTGATCAAAAGTCAACTATCCCTTGAGTGATAATAATGGTAGTGTTTGTGATTTGTGTTTTTGCGCCAACGGTTCCTTCTGACGTAATGTGCGTGTTGTATAGATTAATCACTATTATTTTGCGCGTATTAAATATTTTAATACATAAGATAATGTATTAACCTAGGTTCAGATATATCCATGACTGATTTGTTTGCAATATTACCTGCCTATGATAGTTTCATTTCAGAACTACATTAACCCAAATATTTTCATATTTACATTGTCAAATAACAAAGGACAAAGAAAATTCTTTCTTGGGGATCCTCTTTGGTTGATGCGCTTATGAATGGACCCGAAAACCGCAATATTCAATACATTATACAAACTTTCGGGAATGCAAATGGGCATGTGCGTAGGGGAACGTTTTCTCAGGGGGGGGGGGGTGGGGGGGGGGGGGTGGGGCTGATGTATTTTGCCCGATTAATTTTCCTTCCCGACTTTTCACCTGACAAGAATGAAACAAAAAAAAGGGTCCTCGCCTTTTCGATGCTCGCAAAAATTATCTGTTTTTGATGGCATGCATAGTCCGAAAATAACACGATTTTGCCAGAATACGACACGGTTTTGCCCCGAAAAATAAGATGTTTTGCTCGAATGTAGCAAGAGTTTGCCCGGGTATGACATGGTTTTCCGTATGTGATATAGTTTTGACCTAATATGGCACGGTTTTGCCCAAATTTAGGTGCTTTTTGCACGAAAGGCCGTTTTCAAAACTCCAGGGGAAAATGGCTGCATCCTCCCGACCCCGCCCCCTACATTCATCCGAATGGAAATGCAAATGAATTCAATTGAATTGAAAACGGATTTTCATCAAGTGAGGAACAGTCACTACAATGGAATGTGAATTATGTACGTGATTAGTTGAAATCCAACATGTAAACTTGTATTTATTGCCTGAAATAGCATTATGATTGATCTACTATCTTAAAAAATATCGTTGCAGAAAGTCCGATTGTATTTTTATGGCGGATCCTAACTTCAATATTTATTCAATGAAATTGAAAAGATTTATCTTTGTGTAAACTGGAATTCAATCAATACATACATACAATAACGGTTTTGAAATATTGATATCCCGCAGGCTTTCAATGTGTCCTAAGTTCACCCCGTAAATATTTCTTCAACAATGATCCACATTTTTTTTTATTTCCTCATGCTATTCAGATTTCTAACAAAAATGATTGAACCATACAGATCAATTTCGTGCAGAGTTAAAAATCATTACTGGAGCTGTGCGCTTCATACACATGTCAGTCGTAACACACACGTGTATCAATATTTACTCTCGATCTACCGACTGAGGAAAGGTGAAATTTGGTTGGCTCTTGAATTGCACGATGATATACATTTTACCAGACTTCGGTAAGTTTCCATTTCATTTGAATTTTAAGTCAAAATATATATGATTCGATTGGCGAAACCATTTATACCAAAAATGTATACAATAGGTGATACGATTATCACCTATCTGCCTATTGTATACATTTTTGGTATAAATGGTTTCGCCAATCGAATCATATCTATATATTTGACTTTTGTTATACTGCTACCACTACTGATACTTTATTGGGTTTTCCCAGTCAAATTCGTCATAAGTCAAGAACAGCAGTCAAACTGACGATTTGATAATTCTATTTAATTGACCGACGATTTGGATCATCAGTTACACTGTTAAAAACGCTGTGTAAAAAAATCAACAACTTGTTGACAATTTTCAACAACCACTGTTTAAAGGGGTAGTTCAGTTTTGGTAGAGAGGGCGCTGCACAACACAGGTAATGAAAACTGAGTGTCGAATTTGAAAGAACGTGCAATTTAAACGGCAGAATAAACTTTATTTGATCAAAAATGGTTCAGAAATGGCTGAAATATCATAAAATATAACCGATTGTAATAACTTTGGGCCCCAAATTCATTCGATGATTAAAAAAAAGAAAAGATTACAATATAATTATCTAGTGGCACTCAACATCCATCAATAGGCATGTGAAATTCCACAAGGGAGAAAAGGATAAACCGGATACTGGTAAGTTCTCACTTTTAAAGGGGTAGTACAGTTTTGGTAAGGCTTGACTTTAGTAACCAAACCTGGACAGTATACATTATAAACTAATAGTTATAACTCCACATGCTCGAAAGGTATACAAAATTACAAACGACTAAGTAACAAGCCCGTTATCATTCAAAAAGAGCCATTAAAACACAAGAGGGCGCTTTCTAAAAAGGCATTGGTTTCAACCATTTTTCATACAAAATTATGCATGTGATGTTTTATTGAAATAATGATTAAATAGAGAGATCATCAACAACTATTTAAAAAACACTTTTTAAAATTTTTGAAAAAGTGCAAGCATTTTAAAAAAATTTTGAAAAAATCAGCTAATTATTTGGGCCCCAAATAATTATAAGATCATATATATTTATTGATATTTCAGCCGTTTCTGGGTCGATTTTGACCAAATAAAGTTTATTCTGCCATTAAAATTGCATGTTCTCTCAAATTCGACACTCAGTTTTTCATTACCTCACAAAAAACTAAACTAAAAAAAAAACTAAACTACCCCTTTAAATTGAAACCAGTAAAGTGTCTAACTCCACGAAAATTACTTGGAGCTTCCACCGTGTTGTTTGGCTTATGGTAAGAGAAGAATAAAATATTGTTAGATTTGTTTAACTGCCCCTTTAGTATGACGATATCTATCATTGATAATCATTCAGCTCAAGAGCATTAATGAACGGTCATAAACATCATGCACGTTACACAGTAATTCGTTGTCAAAACAGACGGAAATTTCGCTTTTTTAACCAGGAAAGCTTTTTCAATGAAACTTTCACTCATCATTCGGACATATCTTACAATGATTTTGGTACAGGATTGAAGTCTCAAATGTAATTTTGGGCAATATCTGACACTACACAGGTGCTCCTTTAAGCCCAGACTGAAGGTGTGCCACTGACATGACTGATACGATTTATGGCTTAGCCTATATGCATGGTGCTATGTATGTAGCAAAACTGCAAACAACTTGACTTCCAAACTTGGAGTAAACATATTATGTTAACAACCTTAAAGGTAGTGTTGAGTATTGGTATTTCCCGAAGTGCCCCCCGATATTTTTTTGTGAGATAATGAAAAACTGACTGTCAAATTCGAAAGAACATACAATTTTAATCACAGAATAAACTTTATTTGATCAAAATCGGTTCAGAAATGGCTGAAATATCCATAAATATATTTGTATTCAAAATGTTTTTCACCGGCAATCACGCGGCGATATTTAGACTTTGTAGACAAATTTTAAAAAATGCTCGAAGACTACTTTTGAATCATTAGTTTAAAGGGGTAGTTTAGTTTTGGTAGAGAGGGCGCTGCACATCACAATTTTTTGTGAGGTAATGAAAAAC